>ML789047.1:32656-60678 GCA_009831015.1 Picea engelmannii | reverse complement strand
TGCACAATCCTAAGATGATTGCAAAAAGAGTATTAAAGAAGCCAGTCGTTGTGGACATAGCCCAATGATTGGGTGAACCACGTTAAATTTTGTGTCTCCATATGTTATGTTCATGTGATTTCTTATGGATAATATAGCTATGCATGTTAGAGTAGAATTGTTTTCTATATAGTTGTTGTGCAGTAATAAAGAATGTTCAATGTGTTGAGTGCTCAACACACCCTAAAAGTTTTGTGACCACTTCCTTTTGGGTACCATCTTGTCTTCTACCTTCGATTTTTTTCACCATGGTTTGAGCTTGATAACCTTCTTATTTGATATGTTTCATATCTGAGTTTCTCTTGAGCATATTAAGAACCATCTTGAGAAACACCACAACCGATCAAGGAACCAATGACCCAGATTTCTCCCGGCTTACTTGAGAAATTCGGCATCGGTGAAAAATTATGGTAGCGAAAATTGTATGGTAAGTCAAAGAAGCCGAGTGTCGACATTATTCGGTGTCGGCCGATAAGAGTATCTCTTTTACGCATATAGTCTCCGAAACGATTTCTCTAAATGCCTGTCCTTTCAGCTTCGGTCGATCGTTGACCGTCCACCGCCAACCGTCGACGCCCAAAACATCACTGGTACCAGGATTTTTATCAAGAAAATAGAAAATGTTAATAAACAATCTAAAATAGTAGTTGATCCATGATGAAGGTAAGACGTGACGTGATGTTTAACCCTTAGCTGTGTCAAGTACTCCACATTCAAAGCTTTAGTTAATTCATAGATCATGCATTAGTTACTAGCTCGTGCGTGAATCAAAAGGGAACCGTTAAACTCACTGATACAATGCATCTCCATCTGCGCCTCTACCATCAACTAGTTAAGTCTCAGTGGAAAAAATCCGATAGCGTTATATTTTGAAATCTGCATTTATCACCCGTATTAACTAATTGATATGACTGGTAGTGTCTCCCAGTTATATTCTTTTGAGTCCTTTGAGTGATCCCACTCTACGCAACAAGGAATTCAGAACCAACAAGAGAACGAAGCCACCAGTCCAGGGGAAGCATTAGAAGTCCAGTGAGTATTAAACAATTTTCTTACAAGCATTATAGGTATGGGTTCACTTATGGCTTTACGTTTCATTTGTATATGTCTGCACCTGATGCTGCTCTGCATATGTGTTTAAAGGGGGTTTTGATTATAGGTATAATGCCTCTAAAGAAGCCATCCACCAAGAAATCACCACAGGCACCAAAGATGCAAGAATCAGAAATAGGAGAAAGCTCCTCCCCAACGGTTGCAAGACAATTATAGTTTGCTCCAAGTCTGGTGTCCGTCATCAAGGTGATCACCAAGGATCCCTTTGTCCAGCCCCCAACTTTTGGGGATACAGAGGCAAGCGTCGGAGAAAATATGACATTTCCTCACTGGGAAGAAGTCTTCAAGAAGATCAAGAGAGAAGAGCCCCTCGACTATACTCTGCACAACAACCCTAATACAAGGAAGCTCGGTGACGAGGTCCTCCCAAACATTCACAAGTCTTATCTGCACATGGTGGCAAGTCAGTCTCCAATTTTCCCTTGCATCAAGCTCTTAAAGTGGCTCATTGATCACACCGATGCACATAAATGTTCGATTAATGATGACAATGGCGAATGCGTCGGGGTTTTACTGCCATTACAAGTTTAGAAATACTACAAACTCAATGAGTCCGGAGAAAAGTTGAGCACTGATTTTGTGGTGAGTTTCTATGCCTCTCACAACACTAGCAAAATATTGGCATCCTGGTGGAGGGAAGACAAGAAATTCATCAACCAAAATTCTAACGGGTACCCGATGATCAATCTCTGGGAACCATACGCCTATCTCATGGCCCTTCTTTGCAGATTGCATGGGGAGAAAGATTGCTCCCGGTTTTTGGAAGCTTGGATGCCTCTGGTTTTTACGGTCGTCGTTTCGGGTACCGGTTTCAATTGGGGTGCTATCATCTCCAAATAGTTGAGCACATGCATAAAACAAGATCAGGTGCCAAAGGAAGGAGATACCCCTACCTTCTACATGGCTTCATATCTACTGGACGTCATCTGCACCAGGAATGCTTTAGTTGGGATGAAATTGAATTGTCACCCTTCGAAGCTCGCAGTCCATGTATACTACAACATCTTGTGGGAAAAAAGGTACAAAAAATCCTATGTTGTTATCTGTGATCATTTTATTGTGCCCATTTACTTTTTACTCTTTAAAAGAGAATGCCCTAGATTATCAGACAAAGAAAAGAAGGTCATAGCCAAAGTTGGTCACTGGTATCTAGATGAACGGGAAACCTACATCAGGATTTTCGGTGCCACAGGGGCACCACATTTATTACCCCTTTATGTTCCTGATCGGATAGTATTAGGAGAAATCTGCTATCAAACCATCATATAAGGATACAATGCAACTTTAGTGAAAGACAAGAAGCAAGATTTCATACCGTATGGATTCCATATCGGCTTTTGCATGGTCAAAGACACCGTGCATGCTAAACAACTTAGGTTGGGTCAATTGGAATTTCGGTTCCAAACTGGTCGATTTCTCAAACATGATCCCACCGGATTTGTCCTACAACACGCGTCACATGTATCATCCTGTTGGCCTTATGCCCACGATCAGTTTGAGGATGACATCTTCACCGAGAACACTCAAGACTGGGATATGGTGGCATCCCAAAAGGTCGATCCTAGAAGAACCAGGTTTAGAGCTTTGAGCTATGAAGAGCAGGCCACGCTATTGGAGCAAGAAATTCAAAGAGTTGGCCAACACCCTGAAGCAAAAGTAGCATATGAATTGGAGGAAGAAACAAATAATCCCCAAGAAGACATTGAGGTCACAGAGACTCATCAGGCATCCCTGGTACAAATCAGAGTTTTCCCTAAAGATTAAACATCTCAATAAAGTGGCACACTTTTATACCAACAGTCTCATCTACTAATGAAATAGATGCAGGATAACCCACATCTTGCCATAAGTCCTAGAATTTCAGTTACTATCCTGAGAGTTCCAACAAAACCTAGTAATCCTAGTCTCACAGTCACTGATGGTACCAATGGGTTGGGTAATCCCAAGTCTACGATATCGCCAATTGATCTCTCGGAAGAAGGAACAACTCAACCAGAGACTGGTCAGATGTCGATAGAGACACAAGTTCCCAACCCCTTGAGAACGCTAATACATATAGACAATGATGATGAGAGCACAAAGCCTTCTCATGGCACCCCAATGGGAATCCAAGAAGAAGAAGGTCTTGAAAATACCTTTTCCCCAAGTCTCGAAAAGGTCTCTTCTATTGGGCTTAGGGTTCAGGACTAGGGAATCCCACAAAAGGAAGCTAAAGCTGAAGGTAGTCTCCACACATGAAATTCCAATGAACCAGAAATATATGTAGGCCCAAGTGACGAGCCTCCATAGAAGGACATCGACAGTTCCATGATCGATGAGAAAGTAAGTGACAAGTACATACAAGACACCTCTATCCTACCCAATATTCAGATCCCCGGTGAGAAAAAAGTGAAGTGGGATCTATAAGGCAGAAAGAAGAAGTTCGAGAGCCCACTCTCGAACAAATTTACACTGCGGGAAGCTTGGGAAACAATCTCACATGGGGTGATCAACAGATACCAGACTCGGTAGATGAGGTCGTAGACATCTATGTGATCTCCTATGATAAAAAAAGAAAGGATATCGTTCAAAGGATTGAAAAGAAGAGAAGAATCACCCTGGATCAATCTATCATAGTCATCACTGAGGAGAAGTTAATCGATACAGTAGACACCCATACGTCTAAGCTGATTGGTGTGGGGAAATCCCTCTTACAGGATGCCCAAGACAGAGCCAGGAGAGATGAAAAGTAACTTGCCACCACCGAAAAGGAGCTTGAACACTTGCACCATCTTACTGATTACTATAAGGGTGCTACACAGATAGTTGTGTATTTAAAAGATGAGTTCGGTAAAGTTTATGATGAGTTCAAGAAGGAAAGACAATTGTTAATATCGAATATAGCTGAATTCCAGGAAGACACTCTCATGGCACTCATGAAACGTAAGGAAATGGAGCGATGGTATGAGAAGGCACAACAGGCAATGGAGAGGCTCGAGTTTGTTGAGGAAATCCAGAAAGGACGAGAAAAGGAAGACCACGAAATTTGGCTAGTAAGTAAAAGAAGTCTCAATAAAATGAAACGATCGGCCAAATACTGGGCCAAAATGTCTCGAATCCCACACGAAGAAATCCAAGAACATTGGGCCAAATGTCAAAAGAACTAGGATAAAATCAATAAAATAATGAAAGACATCGGACTCCTTGAGTATGGTACCCCCAATATGTTTATCAACCTTAACGAAATAATCAAGCTGTGCACCGAACATGATGCGTCATGGGCCGAAGAATGTGCAAATATCACCGATGCAAAGCCTGGGAAAATACAACAGTTCGCAGGACATCCAATCAAAGCCAGACCCATACTTTAGAAGTTGAAACTCAGCCTCGCAAAATATCGGGCGCACACAACAGACATCAGGGGAATCTATGCGGCTCCAATGGAACAACACAGGTTTCCATGGGCCAACACCTATGAAGAACTCTTTATCATATGTTCTAATTATGAAAGCGTCCACCCTTTTCAAGAAACAACTCAGATGGATTGTTGAAAGATGCCATGTGGCGATTCTTGATTAACTCAAATTTTATTTTACTGTTAAGACTTTATATGATAAATAGGAACATCGACCGATGGTTAAAGGGTCGATGGTTGTTGTAAGAACTCTTTTTCTTTTGGTTGTTGATAATTATTTTGAGACTGCTACGAATTAAGAAGTCCTTCTGGACCAGAGACAAACTATTTTCATCAGAGGTGTGTGATTGGAGTTGGAGAAGAATTACTTCCTTTCCTGTTCCGTGAATGTTGCAGTAAATGAGTAAGAGAAATTAATTATGTCGTCAAGTTATCTGGTGCAATGTTTTAATGTTCCTTGCTTTAAATGATGAAAGTAAATCATTGTGCTTCTATGTGATGAATGCCTTGGTAGATGAATTATTTTTCTTACCGTGACATTGATTACAATTGTATTTCTTTCTCTATGCTAAGTAGTTTACCTCAACTATGTGATGAATGTCTCGGCAGATGAATTATTTTTCTTACCCTGATCTTGATCATATATGAGTTTTCTTTCTGTTAAGTAGCTTTCTCAGACAATGGTTGTATGCTCTTTCGGTTAAAGTATTATTACTAAGCCCTTTGGCATAGGATCGTTGTCTGCATGTTCGAGTAGCGGGTTATCTCAAGCTCGAACCCTTCCCAATAGTTAAAACTCTTGTCCTATCTTAGTCAAGTTGTTTTATATTGGCTTGCACCTCTTGTTCCTGCCCCACCTAAGAGAAATTACTGAAAAAATTGTCTTAATCGAAGGAAGGGCATTCACCAGAAAACACAAAAGCTCATTGATAATTTGGCTGGATTGTAAGATCTGGAGAACCATTCCACTCCAAATGCTGCAGAGTCTAATTGGGCCTCAGTGGCGGGTTTGGTTCCTGCTGTTGAATCAGGGGATTTAATCCCCATCCACATAATTGGTGCTAGAAGGAGGGCCTGAGAATGAATGGTTGAATATGTAAGTTATATGATATTTCGAACAACTTATAGATTCATAAAGGCCCACATGCATGTCTAGTCATCCAATAGACAACCCACCTTTATCGAGTACTCCCGAAGTGGATAACTCACCCCACTCTGAGGAAGGACATCTTCACCCTGAAATACCTTATGCCCTCCCTCATAAGGAACTGAATCAGTTCAGAAGGATTACCAGAGCCTACGCCTGGCAAATTAGCACATTGCCCTCACCCCCATCCTCCCTCGAAGAAAACAACAAAGCAGACTAGTAGTCAACACTCCCAATGAAGTTTTTGTACACTCCGTCGAATACTTAATAGACTTCGCGATCACCAAAATCCAAGAACCTCTTGAACTCATCCTTGAAATGCCAGCCGGAGACATCTCCGAAACTAACGATATTTCAAAAGAGGAAGAGCCTGAATTTGACTTCGAAGAAATGGAAGAGAACAACAATCGAGAAGAAGAGAGGGAAGTTCCACTTCAAGATAACCAACCTTGGTTGGTCAGGGACACCGTGGCCATCCCTGGATGAGTACACAATCTCCCTCAGCACCAGAAAAGGTTTCTCCCCAAGTATGATCGTGAAACCTCAGGATCGCCCAAAGATCATATCAAGAAGTTCATACTCGCAATCAGGCTTATGAACGTCCAACATGAAGATGTGGTATGCAGACTTTTCCCCTACACGTTTGAGAACTCAGCTTCCACTTGGTATTTTAACTTGCCAGTAGGATCCATAACCAGCTGGACTAAGTTCCAAAACGACTTCCTAGACAAATTTTCCGAAGAAACTACCACGGGAGCCCTTATGGCCAAATTATTCGCAGCCACCATGACCCCAAAGGAAAGGGTCAAAGATTTCAATCAAAGATTCATGACTATCCTAAAAACATTACATCCCATAGCGAAACCGACTCAAGAGTTGCAAATCAAGGTCTATGCCAACGCGCTTCCGGCCTCTATTTCCATGTTCATTAAAAGGGCCGCTAAGAAAACCCTCGCGGAGAATTTTGAAGAGGCCAAGATGATAGATTTCCAGATGAAAGGATGTAAAGAAGGCCAGGCATCTCTAGCGAGAAACGAAAACTAGCCCCCTCCCAGGAGAGGAATCCTCTTGACTAGACCGTCGGGGAAGCCGACTGAACCAACTCGCGACAAGGGTAATGGAGATATAGAAGACCTGCAACGCATGGTCAAGAAACTATCAAATGAGATTATAGATATGAAAAGAAATGCGGGTGAGGGAAACCAAGGCCAAAGACCCTATAAGCCTTTATTTAAAAGAAACCATCCTTTCAAAGTAATTGAACCTCCCCCAACCAACCTAAACATTGACTTAAGGAATGTCACGTCTGATTATTTTTGTACATACCACCAAGAGAAATACTCAGAAAGGGAATGTCCTCAGTGGGTCCATGCCATGAATTTAATGGCCAATTGTTTTCTGGGCGAAGTCTCTCTGACCGAACCATCCAACAGTTCGGTCGTTAACATTTCCGATCAGGAAGAAGCTTACCCACCACAAGACACGACCATGATGATATGGGATCCCGACATGATCACATCTTCAGATGATCTTTTTAAACCTCAGGCACCACCCGCAGAGATATCGGTGGCACATACATGTAGTAAGGGTCAACCCGACCCTAGATATACCGATGCCACCCGTGCCTCACAAAGTAAATTAACTCCTGATCGCCCAAGAATGCCTTTCGCTCCCGGTAAAAAGCCTATAAGTATCCATACTCATGATTCTCCTAAATTAGATTACAATGTAGTAGAATATTTGAAGAAGATGAAAGCTAATGTATCAGTTATGGACATATGTAGAATCCTTCAGTAGAAAGACCTTCTATTGCAAGCTCTAAGTTCGATGGAAAACCCGACCATCAGTGATGGTCAAGAGAATAATTCCCCCCCCTACATATTTGGCAAGAAAACCAATGGTAAACACCTACTTAGAAGGTAGGAAGGAGAGGCCTTTTATACCACCTTTCCTTTTAACGTTCAAAGTCTTTAACATGAATCTCCACAACTATCTGGTAAACTTTGGGGCATCTTCCAATGTCATGCCCTTGGCCATTTGTAACAAATTAGGTGTTTTCCCTCTCAAAAGTGATAAGCATGTCATACAACTAGACATGACCCAGGTCAAAGTCATGGGGGAACTTAAAGATGTGATGATCAGGATAGCTACTCATCCTAATTTCATGCAGGTGATTGACATCATTGTGGTGGATATCCCTGAGGCCTATGGGCTATTATTAAGATGAGATTGGTCTAAAAAAATAATTGGATACTTCAACACAGACTGGGCACACCTTTGGCTACCACTGAAGGGATACAAGAACATGATCAAAATCGATAGGGAAAGATATCTTAAACATACAATCACTGACCTGGAAACCCTGAATGAACCAACCTCTACCGATTTTCCCATACTAGTGAATTATTCTTATGATTCTAACTTTGGAAATTTTTCTCCTCTCTTGTCCGATGTTTCACTTACCCAAAGCTCCGAGATGATATTTCAAGAAGAATCTCTGATTCCAATGGAAGATTCTCTCTTTTGTCAAGACCTAGTGTTAGGTCTTCTGGGAGAAAAGGTTGAAGAGAAGAACACTGATTGGAATGGAAATCATCGCTCGTAAATTTGGACCCTTTATTTTGATGGATCCAAGTCACAAGAGGGTTCAGGAGGAGGGTGAATCCTCATCAACCAAAAGGGTAAATGCCATTTCTTGTCTTGTAGACTAGAATTCGAGTGCACCAACAACATTGCCGAGTATGAAGCCCTGATACAAGGGTTAAAGAAAGCCATAGATCTTAATGTCAAGGAATTAAAGGTGTTCAGAGACTCGGAAGTCATTATTAGACAAGTGAGAAATACTATACACTGCAACTCCCCTCATCTTAAGAACTACCAACAGGAGGTGCAGAGGCTGATAGAATGCTTTGAAGATTTCAATATCACTGTGATCACCGGGGCGAAGAACATCCTCACTGACTCCTTAGCCACCGTTGCTTCAAGACTCTCGCCTTTAGAAGATTACAAAGCCTCCCGATTCACTATAGAACTGCTCTACAAACCATCGATACCTAATAATATCTCTAATTGGAAAGTCTTTGAGGGGGATGAACATATTATAAGCTTCTTGACTAATCAAGACAACTTCAAAGACCTCACTATTGACGATGAAGAGTTCCAAGAGAAACTAATGGAAACCCGTCCTTGAGAGAGTCAATGAGTGGATAAACCAAAGGGTCACACAATTCCAAAAGGGATAGCAAATCTAGAAAATTTGTTTGAACTAAAGGAACGTTTCAAAGGACCTAAAAATGCAAAGACTGGTAGCTCCTGCCCCCTCCATGAAACTGTAAATCTTGGAACCCCAGATAACCCAAAGCATGTAAATCTCGACAAAAAGATATCTAAAGAAGAGAGGAAAGCCTACCTAAAATTATTCAAACAACACCAGGATGTGTTCGCCTGGTCCTATAAAGATTTGAAAACGTATGATACCCGCATCATTCAACAAACCATCCCGTTGAAACCCGAAGTCAAACCTTTTCAACAGAAGCTTCGAAAGTACCACCCATCCTTGGAACCCCTAATGTATGAAGAATTAAGGAAGCTTTTAGATGCAAAGATAATTTTGCAAGTTAGACATTCCGCATGGGTAGCGAACCTTGTTCCAGTAAGAAAAAAGTCAGGAGAAATCCGATTATGCGTAGACTTTCGAAATCTCAACAAAGCTTCAGAAAAGGACAATTATCCCATCCCACCGATGGAGAAACTCCTACAGAACCTGTCAGGCTCGAAAATTTTCTCCCTTCTAGATGGTTTCTCAAGATACAACCAAGTGTTGGTTTCAGAGGAAGACTGATTAAAAACTACCTTCAAGACCAAATGGGGAACCCTTGCTTATAAATGCATGACTTTTGGCTTGATTAATGCAGGAGTGACCTTTCAAAGGGAAATGGACATGGCGTTTCGGGGTCTTATAGGTAAGTGCGTGGTAGTGTGTTTAGATGACGTAACGGTGTATTCGAAGAATAAAGAGGAGCACATCCAACACTTAACTCAGATTTTTGAAAGATGCCAAAAATACGGTATATCACTCAATCCTAAGAAAAATATCTTCGGTATTGAATAAGGTAAGTTGTTAGGTCATATTATATCTCAAGCGAGAATTTTCATAGACCCTGAAAGGATTAAAGCCATAGCTCAACTTCCGCTACCCCATAACAAGAAGGCTATGCAGTCTTTTTTTAGGCAAATTAATTTTGTAAGGAAATTCACCCTCGACTTCGCCGAAATCATCAAACCCTTACAAAAAATGATTCGCAAAGATTCTGAGTTTAAGTGGGATGATGAACAAAAAGACGCTTTCAACAATATCAAGGTTGCCATATCCTGAGCCTTGGTATTGTGAAGTCCCGATTTCAATAGAGACTTTAACCTTTATACTTTTGCCTCTGACCAATCACTAGCTGCGGTTTTAACTCAGAAGGATGATGACAACAACGAAGCCCCGATGTCATTCATGAGAACCAACCTTCAAGAAGTTGATCTCAATTACCCCGCCATAGACAATCAGGCCTACGCGATCTATAAAGCAGTAAAGAATTTTAGGTCGTACATCCTCAAGAATCACACTAAGGTGATTGTGCCACACCCTGCAGTCCAATCCTTGTTTACCCAACAAGAAATGGGAGAAAGAAGAGGGAACTGGATGGTGGTAGTCCAGGAATTTGATCTAGATATAAAACCCGCCAAGTTAGTAAAAGGACAATGTTTGTGAAAACTCGCAGTCGAAGCTCAAGATCAGGAAAACCAAGATCCAGGGTGGGATAATGAAATAGCATTGTGGTGTGGTGAAGCAACATACATTTCACCAAGACTGGACTCCTGGTACAAGGATTTGGCTCATCTATTACATTACAGGACTTGTCTCAAAAACCTCAACCCCAAATAAAGAAGAGCCCTCCGATTAAAATCCACACAATATCGCCTCATAAATTTGGTACTCTTATGGATCAACTATGATGGGGTATTACTGAGATGTCTCGAACACGAGGATGCTGATAAAGTGCTGAAAGAACTCCACGATGGCCCCACTGGGGGAAATTTTGTAGGAAACACCACCACTCATAAGGTTCTAAGAGCCAACTATTACTGGCCCACTTTGTTCAAAGACGCTCATGCTTATGCCAAGAATTATAAGATTTGTCAAATAAGTGTTGGAAAGGAGAAAAGGGCAACAATCCCACTTCAGCCTGTAACTTTCTCTAGACCATTTGAGCAGTGGGGGCTGGAAATCATAGGATAAATTACTCCCAATTCTTCTAAATTGCACAAGTATATTCTCACTGCCACCAACTATTTCACAAAGTGGGCAGAGGCATTTCCAATTTATAGAACAACAACTAATTAAAAGGTTTGGCATTCTTTCCATTCTAGTATTTGATAATGCAACCTACTTCTCCTCTACCCTATTGACAGAGTTTGCTCTGGACAAAGGAATCATAATCAAGTACTCAACAAATTATTACCCTTAGGGAAACGATGTGGCAGAGTCAACCAATAAGAATCTGGTGAGGATACTAAAGAAGATGGTTGTGAACAACCATAGCAATTGGCATAACCAACTCCATAATTCCCTATGGGCTGACAGGGTCACCCAAAGAGGCTATAAGGAATTCCCCATACTTCCTGGTCTACAGACAAGAAGCCATTCTCCCAAATGGGATTTATCTTCCATCTCTCCAATTGGCCCAAGATTCTAACGATGATAAATCCTCGACCATGCAACAAAGAATCAACACTCTGATCATGCTGGAGGAAGAGAGGGAAAAGGCTAAGTCTAAATTTTTAGCCCATCAACATATAGTGAAAAGATTGTTCGACAAGCACAACGCTAAAGAAAAGAATTTTGAAGTAGGAGACTTAGTTCTAAAGTGGGATAAGGTAAATGAACCCAAAAGGAAGTATTCCAAGTTTCAAAGCCTATGGCTTGGGCCTTTTCAGGTGGCTAAGAAGATCGGGGTAGGTACTTATCATTTGAAAAATCTGAGAGGGGAACCTGACGCCCTCCTGGTAAACGACCAAGCCCTAAATCAATACTTCTAATAATAACAACATATATATATATATATATATATATATTTCCAGTTGGCACAATTAAAAGAAGGACCAAAGATATCTGTTTTATGGGACAAAGATTTTGTGTTTGCTAAGTGAATCTCCATTTGTTGAGTGCTCAACAAACCCTAAAATTTCTGTGACCACTTCCTTTTGGGTACCACCTTGTCTTCTACCTTCGATTGTTTTCACCATGGTTTGAGCCTGATAACCTTCTTATCTAATATGTTTCATATCTGAGTTTCTCTTGAGCATATTAAGAACCATCTTGAGAAACACCACAACTGGTCAAGGAAATAGCGACCCAAATTTCTCCCGACTTACTTGAGAAGTTTGACATTGATGAAAGATTAAAGTAGCAAAAATTGTATGGGAAGTCAAAGTAGCCAAGTGCTGACATTCTTCGGCGTCGGCCGATAAGAGTATCTCTTTTACGCATATAGTCTCTGAAAATATTTTGCCAAACACCGGTCCCTTTGACTTCGACAGAGAAGTGTAATCATAAGCGTTGCATAGAAGAGGAATTACATCGCCGACCGTCGACACCCGAAACATCACCGATACCGGGAGTTTTATCAAGAAAATAGAAAACGTTAATAAACAATCTAAAATAGTAGTCAATCCCTGATGAAGGTAAGACATGATGTGACGTTTAACCCCTAGCTGTGTCAATTACTCTGCATTCAAAGCTTTAGTTAATTCATAGATATCACATTAATTACTAGCTCGTGCATGAATCAAAAGGGAACCGTTAAACTTACTGATACAATGCATCTCCATCCGCGCCTCCACTGTCAACCACTTAAGTCTCAGTGGCAAAAATCCGATAGCGTTATATTTTGAAATCTGCATTTATCACTCGTATTAACTAATTGATATGACTGGTAGTATCTCCCAGTTATATTCTTTCGATTCCTTTGTGTGATCCCAATCTACGCAACAAGGAATTCAGAACCAACGAGAGAATGAAGCCACCAGTCTAGGGGAAGCATCCAAAGTCCAGTGAGTATTAAATAGTTTTCTTAGCAAGCATTATAGGTATGGGTTCGCTTATGGCTTTACATTTCATTTGTATATGTCTGCACCCGATGCTTCTCTGTATATGTGTTTAAAGGGGGTTTTGATTACAGGTATAATGCCTCCAAAGAAGCCATCCACCAGGAAATCACCACGAGCACCAAAGCTTCAAGAATCAGAAATAAGAGAAAGGTCCTCCCTAGCAGTTGCAAGACAATTAGAATTCGCTCCTAATTCGGTGTTCGTCATCAAGGCGATCACCAAGGAGCCCTTTTTCCAACCCCCAGCTTTCGGGGATACAGATGTAAGCATCGGAGAAAATACGACGTTTCCTCGCTAGGAATAAGTCTTCAAGAAGATCAAGAGAGAAGAGCCCCTTGACTATACTCCACATAGTGACCATGATACAAGGAAGCTCGATGATGAGGTCCTTCCAAACATTCACAAGGCTTATCTGCACATGGTGGCAAACCGGTCTCTGATTTTCCATTGCGTCGAGCTCTTAAAGTGGCTCATTGATCACACCGATTCACATAAATGTTCGATTACTGATGACAATGGAGAATGCGTCAGCATTTTCCTACCATCAGAAGTTCATAAACACTACAAACTCAATGAGTCCGGAGAAAAGTTGAGCACTAATTTCATGGTGAGTTTCTATGCCTCTCACGACCCTATAAAAATCTTGGCATCCTAGTGGAGGGAAGACAATAAATTCATCAACCGAACTTATGGCTGGTACTCGATGGTCAATCTCAAGGAACCATACGCCTATCTCATGGCCCTTCTCTACAGATTGCATGGGGAGAAAGACTGCTCCTGATTTTCGAAAGCTTGGATTCCTCTAGCTTTTACAGTCATCATTTCGGGTATCAGTTTCAATTGGGGTGCTATCATCTCCAAACAGTTGAGCACATGCATAAAACAAGCTCAGGCGCCAAACAAAGGAGATACCCCTGCCTTCTACATGGCTTTGTATCTACTAGACGTCATCTGCGCCAGGAACACTTTTGCTGGGATGAACTTGAATTGGCACCCTTCGGAGCTCGCAGTCCATGTATACTACAACATCTTGTGGGAAAACAGGTACAATAAATCCTATGTTGTTATCTGTGTTCATTTTATTGTGCCCATTTACTTTTTACTCTTTAAAAGAGAATTCCCTAGATTATCAGACAAAGAAAAGAAGGTCATAGCCAAAATTGGTCACTAGTATTTAGACGAGCGGGAAACCTACATCAGGATTTTCGGTGCCACATTTTTTACCCCTTTATGTTCTCGACCGACTAGTATTAGGAGAAATCTGCTATCAAACCATCATATAAGGATATAATGAAACTTTAGTGAAATACAAGAAGTGAGCTTTCATACTGTATGGATTCCATATCAACTTCTGCATGGTCAAAGACACCGTGCATGCTAAACAACTTGGGTTGGGTCAATTGGAATTTTGTTTCCAAATTGGCCGATTTCGCAAACACGATCCCAAGGGATTGGTCCTACAACACGCGTCACAGGTATCATCCTATTGGCATTATGCCCATGATTGGTTTGAGGATGAAATCTTCACCGAGAATGCTCAAGACTGGGATATGGTGGAAGCCAGAAAGGTAGATCCTAGAGGAACCAAGTTTAGAGCTTTGAGCTATGAAGAGCAGGCCACACTATTGAAGAAAGCTATTCAAAGAGTTGGCCAACACCCTGAAGCAACAGTAGAATATGAATTGGAGGAAGAAACAAATAACCCCCAAGAAAACATTGAGGTCACAGAGACTCATCAGGGATCCTCGGTACAAATCAGAGTTTTCCCTGAAGATCAAACAGCTCAAGAAAGTGGCTCACTTTTATACTAGCAGTCTCAGCTACTAATGAAACGAATGCAGGATGACTCACATCTTTCCATAAGTCTCGGAATTTCAGTTACCATCCAGAGAGTTCTGACAGAACCTAGAAATCCTGGTCTCACATCTGTCGATGGTACCAATGGGTTGGGTAATCCCGAGTCTATGATATTGCCAATTGATCTCTCAAGAGAAGGAAAAACTTAACCAGAGACGGGTCGGGTGTCGATAGAGACACAAGCGCCCAACCCCTTGAGCACACTAATACATATATACATCGATGACGAGAGCACAAATCCTTCTCATGGCACCCCAATGCACATCCAAGAAGAAGAAGGTCCCGAAAATACCTTTTCCCCAAGTCTCAAAAAGGTCTCTTCTGTTGGGCCCGGGGTTCAGGACCAGGGAATCCCACAAAAGGAAGCTGAAGCTAAATTCAATATCCACACAGGAAAGTTCAATGAACTGGAAATAGATGTAGGCCCAAGTGACGAGCCTCCATAGAAAGACATTAACAGTTCCATGATCTATGAGCAAGTAAGTGACAAGTCCATACAAGACACGTCTATCCTGCCCAATACTCATATCCATGGTGAGAAACAAGTGGAAGTGGGATCTACAAGGCAGAACGAAGAAGTTTGAGATCCCACTCTCGAACAAATTTACAGTGTGGGAAGCTTGGGAAACAATCTCACACGGGGTGATCAACAGATACCAGACCCGGTAGATGAGGTCGTAGACATCTATGTGATCTCCTATGATAAAAAAAAGAAAGGCTATCATTTAGAGGACTGCAAAGAAGAGAAGAATCACCATGGATCAGTCCATCATAGTTGTCACTGAGGAGAAGTTAATCGATACAGAAAACGCCCGTACATCTGAGCTGATTGGTGTGGGAAAAAACCTCTCACAGGCCACTGAGGACAGAGCCAAGAGAGATGAAAAGGAACTTGCCACCACCCAAAATGAGCTTGAACACTTGCTCCATCTTACTGATTACTATAAGGGTGCTACACAGAAAGTTGTGTATTTAAAAGATGAGTTCGGTAAAGTTTACGATGAATTCAAGAAGGAAAGACAACTATTAATCTCGAATATAGCCGAATTCCAGGAAGACACTCTCATGGGACTCGCAACATGTAAGGAAATGGAGCGATGGTATGATAAAGCATAGAAGGTAGTGGAGAGGCTCGAGTTTGTTGAGGCAATCCAAAAATGTCGAGAAAAGGAAGACCATGGAATTTGGCTAGTAAGTAAAAGTAGTCTCAATCAAATGAAACGATCGGTCGAATACTGGGCGAAAATGTCTCGAATCCCACATGAATAAATCCAAGAATAGTGGGCCAAATGTCAAAAGCACTGGGATAAAATCAATAAAATAATGAAAGACATCAGACTCCTTGAGTATGGTACCCCCAATATGTTTATCAACCTAAACGAAATAATCAAGTTGTGCGTCGAACATGATGCGTCATGGGCCGAAGAATGTGCAAAGATCATCGATGCAAATCCTGGGAAAATACAATAGTTCGTAAGACATCCAATCAAATCCAGAGCCATACTTCAGAAGTTAAACTTCAGCCTCGCAAAATATCGGGTGCACGCAACAGACATCATGGGAATATATGCGACTCCAATGGAAAATCATAGGTTTCCATGGGCCAACACCTGTGAAGAACTCTTTATCAGATGGTCTGATTATGAAAGAGTCCGCCCTTTTCAAGAAACAACTCGGATGGACTATTGAAAGATGCCACATTGTGATTCTTGATTAACTCAAATTGTATTTTACTGTTAATTATTGTTAAGACTTTATATGATAAATAGGAAAATCGACTGATGGTTAAAGGGTCAATGGTTGTTGTAAGAACTCTTTTTCTTTTGGTTGTTGATAATTATTTTGAGACTGCTACAAATTAAGAAGTCCTTCTGGACCAGATACGAACTATTTTCATTAGATGTGTGTGATTGGAGTTGGAGAAGAATTACTTCCTTTCCTGTTCCATGAATGTTGCAGTAAATGAGTAAGAGCAATTAATTCTATTGTCAAGTTATCTGGTGCAATGTTTTAATGTTCCTTACTTTAAATGATGAAAGTAAATCATTGTGCTTCTATGTGATGAATGCCTTGGTAGATGAATTATTTTCTTACTGTGACATTGATTACAGTTGTATTTCTTTCTCTATGCTAAGTAGTTTACCTCAGCTATGTGATGAATGTCTCGGTAGATGAATTATTTTTCTTACCCTGATCTTGATCATATATGAGTTTTCTTTCTGTTAAGTAGCTTTCTCAGTCAACAGTTGGATGCTCTTTCGGTTAAAGTATTATTACTAAGCCCTTTGGCATAGGATCATTGTCTGCATGTTCGAGTAGAGGGTTATCCCAAGCTTGACCCCTTCCCAATAGTTAAAACTCTTGTCCTATCTTAGTCAAGTTGGTTTATACTGGCTTGCACCTCTTGTACTTGCCCCACCTAAGAGAAATTACTGAAAAAATTGTCTTAACCGAAGGAAGAGAATTCACCAGAAAACACAAAAGCTCATCGATAATTTGGCCGGATTATAAGATCTGGAGAACCATTCCACTCCAAACGCTGCAAAGTCTAATTGGGCCTTGGTGGTGGGTTTGGTTCATGTTGTTGAATCATGGGATTTAACCCCCATCAAGACCATGAATGGATTATGTTTCAATCTATGTTATAATAATACTTGATAGTTGAATTTATGACTTAATCAAAGAATAAAAAACACATAAGATTGCACACAGGGTATATAACTAAGAATGAACATATTGATGGCCTCACATCCCCTCATCTATGCAGAAAATTGGTTCCTGTAGTCCTAGTAGATACCTTGGGTGAGACTTCACCTGCATGCAGGTGATGCCAGAAGGGACAATATTTGAAGGGCTTAGTTGGTTAGATAACTTGAACCTAGGGCTTAGTTGAGGGAATTTTTTGGAGGCCAACTAAGAAAGAGATCACTGAATGGATAGAAGGGAAGGAAAGAGAATATAAACCCTTGGATGAGCGACCAAAAATGGATGCAAAGGCATGTGTACACAGAGCTGCATGAGATTTTCTTTGGGGGACTTTCCGATTATTTTGACTGAATGGTTAGAAAGATTAGTAGAGAATATTGGAAGATACTAAACTGTTGCATCGAGGAACTGGACTCCTGAATTGGTAAGAAAATTGAATTCCGTAAGTAATAAGACTTCCCACACAATTTTTTTTTGGTTGAATAACATATTGGGGGGTTATATTACGAAATTTGGAAGAGATTGCACATAGTCATACAATGTTGTAGAAATGGATTTTTTCAAGGGACCACACAATAGATTTTTGAAAGCATTGGGCACCTAAATAAAGATGTTGTCGTGTGAAAAATGTGTGATGACCATGGAATCTTATTGATAAAGAGATTCATGCACATAGGGCACTGGAGATGACCAAGGGATCGTATGAAGGTATGAAGGATTGAAGAAGAGATGACTAGAAAAGGGAGGGACCGATGATGCAGAGAAACAAATATGAAATATCAGAAGAACAAGATGACTTTGGGGTACTTCTCTAAGGAAGACGATATAAGAGGTTGAATACTAGGGTTGGGAAATAAGAGTAGCATAGTGATTATGAGAAGAGAGAACCCTGCACACTATTCCAGATAGAAGAAACACCACTCATAGGAGAGGAAGATGATTCTCAGTGTAGTTCGATAATAGAATAACCGATAAGTCCTACTTAGGATGGATCCTATGTTGAGTCCACGACCCCCTGTGCGTCACCTATATCTGAGGTAACATTTGAAGATTTTTCAAAAGCACTTATAATTAGTGGAATAAATTAGGGTAGTAGTAATCAGAGCAGTGGAAATAGTATGTCAAGTCAGAGTCAGCCAATATCGTCGAGGGGATGAATTGCACAAAATAACATGGTAGGGTTAGACAACACATTGTGACTACTTGTGTTCTAGGAAGTTGGGTTGAAAGACCCAAAACAACATCTAATTGTATGTGAGAGAATTTGGGCTACGAAGAATGTCCCAAACGAGGCTACAAATATTGTGCATTTGACAACGACGTTTAGAGGCCGTACACTAGTATTTTATATGAAGCTGCAAAGTACTAAACCTATAGGCCAAGCGAGGACTTTAGCAGAAATTACACAAGAATTTTTGAAAGAGTTCAAGAAGCCAAATCTGAGTCGTAGTACATTACATAGTTGAAGGAAATCAAATAGGTGCAGACTGAATCAGTTTGGGATTACGATCACATGTTTAAGGATGTGATGGGTAGGTTGACATTCCAGATTCCCGATCAACAACATAGGGAATGGTTTGTTGCAGGACTATTTCCACACATTCGTTGCCCATTGGTGCAACATAAGGTTACGCTGTAGCTTGAAGTCTTGGAGATTGCAATGAAGTTGGAATCATCTCTTGTAGGAGATAACAAGGGGATGGCATACGTCCAGACACAATTGGTTTCCTTGACCATTCAACTAACAGAGCTTACAAAGGGAAGAAGAAGCGAGAACAAGTCTAGTGTACCAAGTGTGGGACTGAAGGCCACCATAAGGACGAATGGCCAACATATTTGGAAACTGGAGAATCGAACCCATTACCAGGAGGGGGATACTATGAAATATGTAAGAAATGGGGACATCATCCTCATGATTTTCCACTACTATAGAAATACCAGAGCACACCAATGACTTTATTTTATACCTTTTTCAAGTCATTTGGGAATGAAGAGAAGGATTTATGTGCATTATATTTGATGAGAGAATGCACTTCAGATATGTATAGAATTCAAGAGGAAAATGCTGCGACAGAAGGAGGAGGTCCAYAATATAACAATCAGAGAGGCTTTAATCAAGGAAGCCAAGGAGGATTTGGCAGAGGTCGAGGTAGAGGAAATTTTTGTAGAGGAGGTCAAGGACCGATAATATGCTACAATTGTAATCAACTAGGACACTTTGCTCGATATTTTTATAATCCTTGTACAACATGCACGTATTGTAGAGAATTAGAGCATGCCATAGAATATTGTCTGCAATTACTTGCAAAGTGACAGGAATGAGGGAATCAAAACCTGAACCAAAATAAGAATATCCAAAAGATATTAGGAAAGATACGTGATGAGGAACCCAAAATAACAGTTGTCATGCACGTAGGAGATAGAACATGGGTCAATGCGACGAATGGAAGTAGGTATATTGAGCAATGGGTAAAAAAATCAGCAGGTCTTATACCGACGTTTGATCCACAACAAGAAAAAGAGACATATAAGTATAATAGAAAGGCTATACGGGGAACATATTTGGTGTCATCGACATCATTTGTGCCTCTCTTGGTTAACATGCCTCTGGCTTATGATCGTACTATCCTAGAAAGGCCAGTTGAGGAGGTAATTACTTTAAGAGAATTCTCGAGAAGTTGTTTAGAATTTATGAAAGATGAAACTGTGTTGAATGCATTATGTATAATGATTGATCATTACTCACAAGAAAGGGAAATTTATATCACATAGAGGGTAGTGAATCAGGTACTGCGTAAGAAGAGGACTAATGGAGAATTCAGACTAAGTGCGAAGATTGGGGAATATGATGTGGACAATGTCATTTCAGACTTGGGTTTTGATGTGTGTTACCAAAGCAAACATGGGAGATGATGGGAAAAACCAAGATAATTTGGTCTCATATCCAGTTAAGATTGGAAAACTAGAAAAAGATAGTACCAATTGGTCAATTGACAAGAATACCTGTGAATATAGATGGGGTGCATAGTTTAGTAGATTTTGAAGTCATTGAGATCGTGGATGATAGCCATCCCTATCCAACACTAATGGGGTTAGAATGGGCCTTTGGAAATCAAAAAATTATTAATTTGAAGAGGAGGGAAATGATCTTTGAAGTAGGGGACTTAAAGGTAACCACGCCCTTGGATCCAGCATAAGGGAAGAGGTACGTAGAGCCAACAAAATGGAATGAAATTGACAAATTGTATAATACGAATGCACAAATGGATAACTATGTTAAACCCACTGCAAATGGTGCACTCAGTTGGAGAAGAATTAGTTCATGTGCGTCAAACCCATAGGAAGGTCTAGAACATTGGCAACAAAGGATGCATGAAGTATCCACCAGACGATGTTCCCACTTTACTGGATCGTTGCACTGGATTAGAACGGGGTTATGCGATCCACCCAAGTATGATGGGTTGACGGACCTAGATTTTTTTTTACAAATGTTTTACTTGTATATACTAGGACAACAAAGACTATTAGCCTTATATGTTGTCTCGAAGTCTAGTCCATCCATATGGTGTGTTGCACACAAAGAAGGAATAAAAGACTGGTAACAGTGTAGAAGATTGATGCAAGTTAGATTTGGTACCGAGGTGGAGTATATTGTGTAGAAGTATACAGGGGTAGTTGATCCAACATATCATGTGGAGTAGAGAAAAAACATATGGAGGTCGATCCCGAGGAAGGAATGGATGCACAAGTTTATACAAACATTGGATACAATTCCTAAGAATTGGTACCTCAAACCAGAAATGGGCAGAGAAATAACAAATTGGGATCAACTAATTCAAAGGTTCAAGCTAACATTTAATTTTGAGCATGAATCTCGACCATTATTGGATGCATATTTGTAGACCATGAGAACTAAGATATTTTTAGAAGAGGGGACGATGGAGGTAGCACCCGTGTGTAGTGCGCATAGAGATTCTATGATTTTTCATGAATTATTGGAATGTTATAATGTCGCTAAAGAAGAAACAAACGAGGAGGATCCTGGGAATATAAAAGTACCTCATACTGAGGGGGAACTTGTATTAGAAGGACTAGAACTTGAATCTATTGCATATGCAGAGCCATTAAATACACAAAAGGTAAATATTGGGATGAAAGGAAATCAAAAGTTCACACAGATAGGCGATTACTAAAATGATGAAATCGTGGAGAAGATTGCAGACTTACTATGTGAGTATCAAGATCTATTCCCAACCACATTCTCGAAGATGAAAAGGATAGTTGGTGAGTTAGGATAAATGAAGATATCGTTGAAACCATATTCTAAGCCAGTAAGACAGAGACCCTACATGATGAATTTGAAATATAAAGAGAAGGTAAAGGAAGAAACAGACCAAATGTTAGAAGTCATAATCATTGAACTAGTCGAGGAATTAGAATGGATAAGTCCAATGGTGGTGCAAGATAATAAAATAGGGGGAATCATGATCAGTATAGATCTAAGGAATCTAAATGATGCATGTCTACATGGCCCATTTCCAACACCTTTCACAGATGAAGTGATAGATAATGTAGGAGACCAGGAGGCCTATTCTTTCATAGATAGATTTTCAAGATACCACCAGATTAAGATTGTGTAGGAGGATATACATAAGACTACATTTGTGACAGAATGGGGAATTTATCAGTACAGAGTAATGTCTTTTGGGATAAAAAATGCACTTGCAATTTTTTCAAGATTAGTGGTCGCAACCTTTAATGAATTTATTCATAAGATCCTTGAAGTTTACTTAGATGATTGGAATGTGTTTCGTCTATTGAAATATCACAAGTCAATGTTGGATAGGTGTAGACAGTGTTAAATTTCACCGAATTTGAGGAAATGTATTTTCTGCGCACCTTTTGGAATTTTGTTGGGCCATGTGGTATGTAAGCAGGGCTTATTAGTGGATCCTACCTAGATTGCTATGATTTTGGACTTACAACCACCTACATTAGTCAGACAATTGAGAGAAACATTAGGTCATATAGGCTACTATAGAAATTTCATCAAGGGGTATGCACAGATTACAACACCCACGGAGAAGTTTCTGAAGAAAGAAGCTAAATTTTAGTGGAATGAAGACTGTAATAAAGTTCTAGATACATTAAAGTAGAAGCTAGTAACTGCGTCGATTTTGATATTCCCATATTGGAAGAAGGAATTTCATGTTCATGTGGATGCTTCATCCATAGCCTTAGGAACAATATTATCTCATCCAGGAGAAGGAGACATGTACCATCCAATTTCATTTTCCAGCAGGAAGCTGTCAACAACAGAAAATAATTACACTACAACAGAACGAGGAGGATTGTCAATGGTATAGAAGTTTATATATTTTTTGTTGGGTTCTCATTTTAAGATGTATACAGATAATTCTTCACTAAGATACTTTGTGAAAAACAAGTGTTGGGGGGGATAATATGTAGATGGCTGATATTGTTCCAGGAATATGACTTTGAGGTTGTAGTGAAACCAGGGAAGTTGAATGTAGGACCAGATCACTTATCGCACATACTATCAGGAGAAGATGTAAGAAATCTAGATGAAAATTTACCGGACGTGCAATTATTTGCAGTTAAAATGGTGAACGACTACTTCATAGATATTGTGCAGTTTTTAAGTACATGTATGGTCTCGTTGGATATGACAGTTTGATAGAAGAAACAGTTAGTGGTGAAAGTAGCAGATATTAGTTAATTGCAGGGAACCTCTACAAGTTAGGTGGAGATGGAATATTAAGATGATGTGTGTTAGAGCATGAAAGGGAAATGATACTCTCAGAGGCACATGAAGGAATTGTGGTGGGACACTATGCAGGTAAAGAGACCACACAAAATATTTTGTGCACAGGGCTCTAGTGGCCCACACTTCACAAGGATGTTAAAGAATACTGTCAGGCATGTGATGTTTGTCAAAGGGTGGGAAATCCATCCAGAAGGGATGAAATTCCTTTGAATCCATAGGTTAAACTGTAGGCATTTGATAAATGGGCAATATAATTTGTTGGACCAAACAATCAAATAAAGAGAAGATCATGAAATAGATATATAATTACTACGACAAAGTATTTAACTAGTTGGGAAGAATCAACACCAGTCATAGACTACATTGTGGACATTGTTGCGTAGTTCCTATTTGAGAATGTAGTTACACGATTTGGATGCCCGCACAACCTATTAAGTGATCAAGGGACATAGTTCTTGAATAAGATCATTGCAACATTGACTGAGGAATTCCATATTCATCACCAGAGAAGCATGCTGTATCACCCTCAGGCTAATGGTATAGTAGAGGCCTTCAATAAAATTCTGGAGAATGCACTAACAAATATTTGCAACATAGTGAGAGATGATTGGGACTTAATGGTTCCTCCCATATTATGGGCATATAGGACTATGAGAAAAAAGTTAATAGGATAAACACATTTCAGGTTGGTCTATGGGCAAGAAGCAGTAATTCAGACTCTTGCGTAGTAGAGGAAATATTGTCATAATTGTTACATATTGAAGAAGACCGATTTGTCATAGGATTCCATCAACAAGTTTAGAAGGCACAAGAGAAAGCATGGCATGATTGACATATCAAGCAAAAAAAATTCCAAGTGGGAGACTTACTATTGTTATATGAAAAAAAGTTCATGCAAAACCCAAGGAAGTTTAGGATGCATTGGTTAGGCCCATATGTGATCAAGTATATGAAAAAAGTAGGTGTTGTGCAACTAGAAACGTTGAATGGAGAATTCTTGGAAGGATTGGTGAATGGAAGTGAGCTGAAACTCTATAGAGATGGTCGACCAACTACACATTAATTTGAGCTACACAAGAGCACATGTATCATAGTAGGAAAAAGACAGAAAAATAAATAAAAAAGGGGGAAAATAAAAAGAACAAAAAGTAATAGAGTAAACACATCCAAACATTAGGAAGTAAGGGGGTGTATACAAGTATACAAAATAAGTGAGTGTCACACAAAGTGATAACATTGTACCGAACAAGTAGAAGCGTAGATTGTGCAGTGAACGAACAAGGAATCCAGAACAACTGCATAGATTGGGACCAACAATACCGTTAAAATCATTAAAACAGGTAGAAGCAATGGTTAAAAAGCATTAATGACAATTCATAAAGATGATGCATAACCATAAATGGAAAAATCCACCTGGAATCATGACAGACTGACAATACAAGGAAAAAATCCAACAGAAGATATGGCAATAAAGAAGCATTAAATCACACATTCATCACACCACTAGCGGAGTAGACAGTCAATTCAGGTGAAAAAGGACATGGACAACTATCTAAGGGGCATAAAAGCTGCAAAGGGTTGACAAGCATTGGTCATTGTCAGTTAGAGTTTCATGCGAGAGCCAGGAACCACATTGCAGAGCCGAGAATAAAACAAAGAGCCGAAGCAGCTGTCACTGGTAAATAGTTTACGAAAATGGAATTAACAAAAAAAATAGTGCCCTTACCAAAGAAATATCAAACAAGAGAGAAAACAATAGAACCAGAGGTTGAGGAGACTCCAATAACATCATTGTTGGAGCTGAGGTTTCCCTGAGATTACATTTCACCAAGGAAGGATGATGCCCCACTAGTGACATTGCAGAAGAATGTTAACTACCAATTGGTGACGCCTGACATTCCAGTTGGGGTCATCATTTACGAGGATATTCTAGGGAAGGTGATGCAACTCAAATATGTGGACCATGATATCATAGATACGACAAAGTTCCTTGAACTTGTACCACACTATTACCTGGAACCGAGGATATACCCAACAACGAACCAAAACATACATGTGCCCAAGCTATGGGCCAGAGGATTGGAGCAAGCAAGCATACTCAACCTGTTTGACATCCCACACTTTAGTAGGAGAAACGAGGTGAATGGATGCATTAAGTTTCTCCTAACCTATGTGCATGGTGGTTATTTATGGCTGGGCATGACAATCTCCATCAATACAGACATGATTGCGAGGATCACAGGATTACTGTCTCAGGGGGAAGATCCCACTCTACTATTTATCGACAAAAAGAGAAACAAAAATTTATCAGAGGTCATGAGATATAAGTTTCACACAGTTAGAGGGGTGCGTGGATTGGATGTATCGAGCATATGTGACACAACTGTTAGACTTGTGACGCATGCTTTAGCATGTAATTTTCTATGGAAATGAAGGAAAGACCAAGTGCCAATAGAAGTGACAGTTACGGCAGAGAAGTGTGTCGAAGGGACCTAGATGAGCTGGGCACCCTTCTTATTAAACTGATTTCTTATCGAATGTGTAGAAACATTACACTATCCATGGATGCTAATTCTACTTGTGTTCATAGCATTGGAAGAGTCGGAGGATGCACATTTTTGGGGACTAAGAGGGAAGTCATGCTTAGTAGCCAAGTTTCAAAACTTTTGGTACATGACTAACAAATGACGATAGATTGACACCAACGTGGTGTTTTTTATGTATGGGGAAAATATTTGAAAGTGCATCAAGTATACGCCATGTATTTCACCATAACTGGTAGATTCATACGCCATGATTGCACAGTTCCAGGCAGACCGACAACATATTTATGTACAAGCAAAGAAGGACCTGAGAGAGGAATGTGTCCAGACGAAGTACAAGGTCACCAAAGAGACATCCACCTAATCTTGCAGGATTGGGATCCAGATTGGAAGGTTCCTGTGAACAAAACAGAGACGAAGCACTCAAATAAAAAAGAAGAAGAATATGGCAATGTTCAAGGGAGTGGCTGGGGAAATATTCAAGTTAATGATGTAGAGAACGCGCAACAGACAATCCCAAAATCAAGAGAGAAAAGAAAAGACAAGGGTAAGGTGCCAGCTATTGAAATATTGTAACTTTAAAGAATATTCTAATTATATTTGAGTTATTATCTTATAGATAAAATCCCTTTTTGTGGATTGATCATGTCGGGTCTTGTATAAGACCAAATCCCCTTTTGTGGATTGGTCAAACCATATTTATATGGTGGTATTTGTAAATTCGGCCCGTAGGGTTTATAAAGCGGTTTTAACCACTCTTGGAAGAAGTCATCCCTACTAAGTAAAGAGACATAACTCTAGCGCCTCCTTAACAAGTATTTATAAGTGAGGATGGTGCCTCGCTTGTTCACACACTCACTCACTCACACTTCTAGTGCACATCTTTTGAAGAAATTTGCAGTTCCAAGAAGGAGAAGAGAGGTGCATGCCCAATCCTAGTTTTTTCTTGGTGGTTTGTTCTTAGTCTTGGCATTGTATTGGCAATCTATTATTGAGGAATTTTTTGTTGAGTTTTCTCCCCCATCAGGGTTTTCCATGATAAAATGTTGGGTACCTTGTGATTATGTTTCTTTCAGTGATCTTCTTTGTGATATTGTTTTGAAAATTCATTGATAACCTAATAAAAACATTAAAATTTAACATGGTATCAGATCTTGACTGAATAGAGAACCTTTCACTGGGTATCTAAAAACGTCATTGTTGTCGTACAAGGAAATTAGGGATTTTTACTGAAGAGGAATTTCTGACTAAAAACCATATAGAAAAGTGTTCCCTGCCCTAGCACATCTTTTGGCAGCTTGAGTGCACCTTTTCAGTGGCCAGATTATCTGGAAAGTCAAACCCTAGTTTTGACTGATACCAAAAAACCAGAAAACTAGAACTAGTACCAGAAGTACAAGTCCACATTTGCGCAAGTCAAGTTTCAAGGGGTAAAACTTGGATTTTTTGGAAACAGTAAGCTCCAACCAACTCGCCTCAGCCTAACGCATCTCCTAGTAAGTTAAGATTCATTTTCTGGGCATTTTCCTAGCTCCAGGTCAAGATGTCTGCAAGCACCAAGCTTGTTGACAAGTTAGAAGGTGTGGAAAATTTCCATGCGTGGAAATATAGAATTGAAATCATTCTTGAAGAGAACGACCTTGCAAAATTCATAAAGGAAAATGTATTAGAACCCAAAGAAGATGCAACCAAAGAAAAGTACAAGAAGGATATGATTAGGGCCAAAAGGATTATTGCATATTCCATTAAAGATCACTTGATCCCTCAAGTGTCTTCTAAGAATACTCCAAAAGATATGTTTGATTCCCTAACCATAATGTATGAAGGAAATAACATCAATCAAAAGAGGAACTTGAGAACCCAATTCAAGAATACACAGATGAAGAAAGGAGAAACAATTCTAGACTATTTCTCTAGGGTTACTCATTTCAAAGAACAATCAGAATAAATTGGAGACAAATTAGATGGATATGAATTCATCATGAAAACTCTTAATGGTCTCAAAAGATCTTGGGATGCCTTCATCCAAATTATCTGTGCAAGAAAAGAGAAACTCCAATTTGACAACCTATGGGAAGAATGTGTTCAAGAAGAAGCAAGAGTATCCAATTGAGAAGTCATACTATTAAGGGATGAATATGAATCCCTATATTCTCATTCTAAAGGAGAAAATAAAAGATCTCATTTTCAAAAGGAGACCCACCTTCATAAACAATCTCACTCCCCAAAGAGATTTACCCACTTCCATAAATAATCTCACCCTCCAAGGAGATTCCA
>ML789047.1:2264-27793 GCA_009831015.1 Picea engelmannii | reverse complement strand
AAATCCTCCAAGCTCCATAGTTCCTTCTCTTCTTGTGTTTCTTGCTAAGTATATCAAACACTTAGTTTTATATATATTAAAGAACATAATATCTCAATGCATGTGGGATAGAATTTCAAACCAAAAAAGTCGAATTTTATGAAGGGAAGCACGAAATTCATCCAAGGGCCCACATTTGCCCATCAATTTTGATCGACTATGGCTGAGTGTTGATCTTGTAGAGGCCATAACTTGAGCTCCGGGTGTCGTAATGGTGCAAAATTTATGTCGTTGGAAAGGTATTTCAGCGTAGAAGATGGTGGTATAGTTTTCAAGTGCTTAAATTTGATATAGTTTCTCATAAATTAAAATATCAGTTAGCTGCATTTTAATGGGTCTGTGTGACAACCCAATTTCATGAGCTCATATCTTGAGATCCGAGCGATGGATTTGGGAAAATTTTATATCATTGGAAAGATGAGACGATGAAGAGAACATCAGAAGTAGTTTACATGGATAAAAATTTAGTTTTTACTTCCATAAAATTAAATTACAGTCATCCTCTTTTAGTGGAGAATTAATTAAATTTAAAAAAAATAAAAGTTTAATTAAAAACTTTTATTAAAAGGGGAGAGGGACCCACTTTCAATGTAATTTCATTAATGATGTGAATTAATTCATGAGGAATAAATGAGACATTAATTAAAGGGAATGTTTCAATAAGAAACTTGTACGATAATTTCAAGAGAGGAAGAAAACCCTAATTGCTTAGGTAGTTAGAAAATCTCTCCTAAAAGGAGAAGAGAGGCTTCATCAAAAAGGGGGAAGAATCAATATTTTCAAAGAGAAAAGACAAAATATTAGAGGAAGAAGAAGGTAAAACCATGGATACACAATCAAGATTCTGATCAAAAGAAAGAAATCTCCATCTTCTCCATTTTTTTTTATATATATTCTTCTACATCACTTCTCATAGTTTTATGCTCGAATCTCAGAGTTGGGCACAAGGATGAGTTGTTGAGTGTTCTTCTTATATTATTATAAGATATTTTATTATATGATAATGGAGTATTTGAAACCACCTATATGGCTGTCAAATATTTTGTAATGAAGAACATCTTTCATAAATAAAACTCCACAAATAATTGCTTTGGGGTTGATCTCAATTGTGCTTTGTAACCCTGTTTTCATAATCTAAAGTATTTGAGGTTGACCTATCAAATTATCTTTTGCTCTTAATTGCAATAATCCGTTAAAACTATTTGAGATTATCAAATCATTCTCTCCTCTGAATAAAATATTGATGTATTTATATATTGTTAAGAAGATTGTGTGTGATGTTGATCACAATTTAATTATGATGTTGAAGCCCTCCTTCAATATTTTTTTTTGTTGCACATAAAGATTGTACTCATGTTATTGAAGAACCATTTTATTTCATAATATCAAGCAATAAAGATTTAGGGTTTGTTGTCTAGCACTCTCCCAATCCAAGATATCACAAATATATCTTTTAGTCCAAGAGGAGTACCACCTCTCTAAAAATGAAGGGGGACTAATGTCCTCGTGAGGTTTCCATTTTGGTCTTAACGGATTCAAGTGTCAACACAACCTCAGGTTGGTGATATTGTTGCTTTAATGTTATGCTAATTGATGTGGATGCAGATGATGATGATGATTCCACTCCAACTCCATGTTGTGAAGGATGATGTTATTGATGTTGAGAAAAACTTCTGATGATTTGTAGATATGCCAATCAATGTTCCAAATGATGATGATTTTGCTGCCCTCTCTCTCATGATGATGTCGTATTGATTTATGTCATTAGAATACCCTTCTCGCTATGGGGGAGTGTTGAAATATTGTAAATTCGAAGGATATTCTAATTATATTTGAGTTATTATCTTATAGATCAAATTCCCTTTTGTGGATTGATCATGTTGGGTCTTGTATAAGACCAAATCCCCTTTTTTGGATTGGTAAAACCATATTTATATGGTGGTATTTGTAAAATCACCCCCTGGGGTTTCTAAAGTGGTTTTAAACACTCTTGGAAGAAGTCATCCCTACTAAGTAAAGAGACATAACCCTAGAGCCTACTCAACAAGTATTTATAAGTGAGGATGGCACCTTACTTGTTCACACACTCACTCACTCACACTTCTAGTGCGCATATTTTGAAGAAAGATGCAGTTGCAAGAAGGAGAATATAGGCGCATGCTCAGTCCTAGTTTATTCTTGGTGGTTTGTTCTTAGTATTGGCATTGTATTGGCGATATATTATTGAGGAAGTTTTTTTCTGGGTTTTCTCCCCCATGAGGGTTTCCCAGGAGAAAATGTTGTGTACCTTGTGATTGTGTTTCTTTTAGTGATCATATTTATTCTTTTGCTTTGAAAATGCATTGATAACCTAATAACATCATCAAAATTTAACATGGTATCAGAGCTTGACTGAATAGAGCACCTTTCACTGGGTTTCTAAAAATGTCATTGTTGTCGTACAAGGAAATTATGGATTTTTACTGAAGATAATTTTTTGACTAAAAACCAGTACCAAAAGTACTAGTCCAGATTTGCGCAAGTCAAGTTTCAAGGGGTAAAACTTGGAATTTTTGGAAATAGTCAGCTCCAACCAACTCACCTCAACCCAACACATATTTTGGTAAGTTCATATTCATTTTCTAAGCACTTTCATTTTATGTTTATTTTCCTATCTCCAGGTCAAGATGTCTGCAAGCACCAAGATTGTTGACAAGTTAGAAGGTGTGGAAAATTTTTGTTTCTGGAGATACAGAATTGGACTCATTCTTGAAGAGAATGACCTTGCAAAATTCATAAAGGAAAATGTACCAGAACCCGAAGAAGATGCAACTGAAGGAAATAACAAGAAGGATATGATTAGGGCCAAAAGGATTATTGCAGATTCCATTAAAGACCACTTGATCCCTCAAGTGTCTTCTAAGGATACTCCAAAATATATGTTTGATTCCCTAACCATAATGTATGATGGAAAGAACATAAACTAGAAGATGAACTTGAGAACCCAACTCACGAATACAAAGATGCAGAAAGGAGAAACAGTTCAAGACTATTTCTCTAGGGTTACTCATTTCAAAGAATAATTAGAAGCAATTGGAGACAACTTGGATGAAGATGAACTCATCATGAAAACTCTTAATAGTCTCACAATACCTTGGGATGCCTTCATCCAAACTATCTATGTAAGAAAATAGAAACTCCAATTTGACAGCCTATGGAAAGAATGTGTTCAAGAAGAAGCAAGAGTAGCCAACCAAGAAGTCGTACTATTAAGGGATGAAGATCAATCCCTAGTTTCTCATGCTAAAGGAGGAAAGAAAAGGTCTCATTTCCAAAAGGAGATACACCTTCATAAATAATCTCACTCCCCAAAGAGATTCACCCACTTCCATAAAGAATCTCACCCTCCAAGGAGATTCCATAAATATCATAAGGGTCAAAGAAAATAAAAGGATTTCTCCTCTTATCAATGTTATCATTGTGATAATATGGGACACATTGCTAAGAATTGTCCTTCCAGAAGGGAAGAATATAAGAAGAGAAATAACAAAATACATCATTCCCATGCAGTTGAAGATGATGCGCCACCCAAGAAGTTGACTAAAGAAGAGATTGAAGATTATGTTTTATTTTAATCCCTCTCAGGATATGTGACACCTGAAGAGGATACTTGGCTTATAGATAGAGGTTCCTCTGAGCACATGACAAGACATTAAGACATTCTCTCTAGACTTACAAAAATGAATTCTTTGATTTCACCTTTGATTCGGTTGAAGAGATCCTCCTGCTTTGCTTCTTTCTTTTCTGCGAGCTCGAGTGAAGCATCGTTCAGCGTGGCAATTAGGAAGTCGAAGTCATCCAGAGTAAGGGTAGTTTTAAGCATTGTCCAAGTGGCCTTAGTTTTATTTCAGGAGGAGGGATTTGGTGGTGTCATCTTTCTTTTCATGGAGGGATCCTCCTCCTCTCTAGGTGGTGTAACCTCGCCTCTGTTTTGTTCAACTTCTATACCACCTAGCTCATTACCATCGCCTCCCTGTGCAGGTGAGATTGAAGTAGTCTTCGCAGATGTGCTAGGGACATCTTCAACTTCGTCATCCTTCTTAGTCATGCTCAGTCGAGGTGTATCCGACATAGCTTCAGGTATTTCCTCGTTGGACATGTCTACGGGGTATGTTGCAACAAGGAGATCTACCGACCATTCCTTAGTAATCTTCTCCAAGTCATCCTCTGACAGCCTGTAGTAGGATTGGAGCTGTTATTTATGCTCGTCACTGCACACTATAATATAGGTGAAGTGGCGATCCACGCTAAATTTCATCAAAGGTCTAAACCAATGAAGTAAATTTGGGGTGAGCCATGGTGTAGACTGAATTGCATTCTTCAGTTGGTTGAAGTAGGTGTGGAAGACAACATTGGACTGCCACTGCTTGTTCATGTCGCTAGAGTACCACAACATACAGAACTTCACGGCTAGTGGTTCGAAAGGTTCGATCTCCGAGAAAGTGGCTTCCTTTAGCAGCTCCCAAGTGATGAAAGCGATGAGTATGAGTAACCAACTAAAGTGGAACTCATACCCTTGGTCTTGCACTCCTCTGCAATCCAACTCTAACTGTTTTACAAGATACTGCGCCCAATTCATCTGTAGTCCCTCGACACACTTCTCTGTGAGGTCAACTATGAAGCCAGTCACCTATGTTGGTCTATTCTTACGAACTAATTTTTCCGCGATCAATTGACATGCAAGGTGCACTGCACTACTTTGGATAGTGGCTACCTTGTAGCCTCACGTACCCTTCTCTACATCGGCATAAGTTTCCTTTATCCGATGTGCTAGTGCTCAGTTTGAGGTCTTGTCTGGGTAAAAGTCTAGTGGGTCAGGGCCTTGCATGCTAAGTCCTATGATCTCATTGATCAGAGTTGGATCCACAGTGATGAGAAATTCCAACCATAAGTATCTGTCGTGGTATCAAGACAACAACAACCTAGCGCATCCATTGACTTCCTCGTGTCTGCCAAAATGAGGGATCTTCATAACGTTGAGCGGTGTGGACTGCGCAAGGTTCTGGGTCTAGGATTGTGGGACAATCTTAGGATTTCTTCTTTTGATCTTGGTTAGGTATTTATGCGGAGCTAACATGTTGTAGGTTTTGTGATCTCCAAGGTTAAAATCATTAAATTTCAGTGCTGCGAGCTTATCCAGGTCAACACGTACTACATGCACCCATTTAGGAAGATATGTGGTGATCAGGGTGTACTGAAAGTCCCTGGGTACACTGTCGCAGTCAATCTTATTGCTCAAAGGTGGGATGTAAACCGACAAAATGCGTGGGATCAGCTTGGCATTTGCAATATCATCTTTGTGCTTTGTTCTTGTCTTGGTCATGGTTCTAGTAGGTCCTGCACCGTGATCAGTGGAAGGACAAGCTTGGAATTCTTCTGTCGAGGATGCTTGCACACCTACAGACATCCTTCTCTCTGACATCACTCTCTTAGCCATTAGGTCAATCAAAAATTCTTCCACTACTTTCTCATCAACGCTGAGCGCGTCCGACATACAAGCTTGGGTCCATTAGCTTAGGTGTGAAAATGAATGATGAATAGTATGGGAACAAGGTAATGATCGCAAAGTGAAGTAATCTCAAGTTCCAAGCTCAAATTCTCACTTAGCAAAAATTATTCTCGCTCCGTGGCATGACGTACTAAGTAGGGAAACTTAGCAACAGTCTACTTGCAACAGATATGGGGGCCTGCATTAACTTCATTCTATCCATTATGGTGTTGTTCAACGCTCTAGTGGGAACCCATAATTTCTTTTCGACTTGGTTGGGGTGGAAGTCGAATGGGTATATTGGTCCAACGACTATATTTCTGCGCCATGGCGAGGTGCCAGATGTTGTTGTTCTGATATATTGGCGAAGCTCAATTCTTGTGATTTTTCCTTCTGCGAAATTCCTTCTGGAGTATTTTGTAACTTTCTGATTTTGGCCCTCTTCTTACTTAGCTTCCTATCCTTTTTCCCAGTGATCTTAGTCTTAGTCACCCTCTTTCCATTCTGAATCTTATGTTCTCTTGGCGTAGTCACTTCGCGTTGCCTAGGATCTTTCCTCAGATCCAAGGGTAATACTCCTTCATCATAAGGATTATATATTTTGGTCTTCTATGGTTCCTCTAACTCTCTTATAGCTTTGAAATCCAGTTCCCTGGTGTCTAACAGCGAAGATATGTTCCCTTGTTCCTCCATCAAGTAGGCAATCCTTCTAGTCATAAATTCCATGAGTTCTTGCTTCTTCTGTTCTAGGGCTTCCTTTTCTTATTTCCTCTAGATCTGGTCTTTTTCAATCCAGATATTTCCTAGCAAAGCTAGAAATGGGGCACGATCCTCAATAAATCTAATGACTTCGAACTCCTCCTCTGTCAAGGTTCCATGGGTACTCATAGCTATCTTGGTAATTCTGCCACATAGGGTTACCATTTTGCCTTTAAATAATCCGATGGTTCCTAGTGAGGGGGCTAGAGAAGGACTTCCTAGGGTTTCCCAAGTTCTTTCTGTCATAATATCCATCAGTGTTCCCTCATCTAGGGCACAATCAATGTTGAAGTCTCCTATTCTTACTTCGATGTTCTCATGTTCTTTGAAGATCTCTGACAAACTAACATCCTTATGATCATCTAGGGTTTCTTTTATTTTCAGTAACATGATCTCTTATTCTTTCTGGGGTTCTTCCAAAATTTTAGACTCTTGATCTTGTTCAGAGTTTTCTTGTTCCATATTCAGTGTTTCAAGTCTAGCAATCATTCTAGGGCAATCCAATGCTTCATGGTCCATATCTTTACAACAAAGGCAGCTAGGGTTTCTCCCAGGGAATTCCTTAGCAAGATGTCCTGGTCTTCTACAACTGTAACATAGGGTCAATCCTCTCTTTCTTTTAAATGACCCCTAACTTCTTTTGTACTGTGCACTAGGGTCATGGTGGTTAGCCTACAAAAATTTCTTTCTAAGATCCTGCATCCATTGGTTAGTCCAAAAATTATTTCTATGCATAGGTATAACATATCTATCATTATTCTTATCAAATCTATCAAATGTTCTTCCATCTAACAATGCCCTAGTTTTCAAGCTAGGACAAAATCTATCAAGCATACCTAGATTCAAGCTTCAAAAATAAAATAAAAATCCACTTATCTTACCTATATAGAGCACAAAGATTTCAAATCTAAAACTTGAACTATTCTTACCTTTATTAGAGCACATAGCTTACATATATTACCTCTTCTATAGATCTGACTTAGAAACTTCCACTTTAACCTTTCTTAGAGCATAGAGCGTTCGGATCTGACTTCTTTTCTTCAGTATCCACCTCTTTTCTTGTAGGTTTGACCTCTTTCATTCAGATCTGACCTTTCTTTCTTGGTACAAAGCTTCTTAGGTTAAGTAGAATACTACGTACTAGGGCAATAGATATATGCACAGATCTTATTTCACACAAAGATTTTTTTTAGTTCCCAACAATCACAGTTCCCGTCCTAGCAACAGAATCATTTGTTGGCACACGGGTAGACCTAGGGTTCAACGCTCAAGAGCACACCAAAAAAACCCTAACTACCAGCCCTTTCGGCAACACCTGCGAAGTAGATGAAGTCTCACCCAAGGTAGAGGCAAGGGTGGTTGCAGAACTCAGATGTTTGCAACCTTAGCTGGGACACTGATTTGTGATTATCTCTTTTACAGGGTACTTTGCATAGATCATTCATCAATATTTATCCCTTATGGTACTTCACATAAAGCACAGAGCATCGCAGTGAATATTTAGACTAAAGATGATTCGGTACTTAGCCACAAAGATATAGATAAGATTCAGCAGATCAAGCACTAAGCATCTATCAGATCTAACATTCATTCATATATCATAAGCACAAAGAAGGACTAGATCTATTTAATCGCAACAAGAACTTAGCCAAGAAGGAGATAAACACATTCAAAGCACAATACACACAGTTACTATGGTTCACCCCCACCCTGGGGCTACGTCCACAAAGTCTTCTTCTTTATATTATCTCGGTCAAGAGGTTACAACACAGAGCTTTAGTGACCCTTACTTTGCATAGGACATAAGATCTACGCAGCTCGCTAGATCCTTCTTCCTTGCACTTCAACACAAAACTACAACAAATTGCACTTAGCTTGTCAATCCCCTTACAATCATGCACATATCACTTGCAATATACATCCGATCACACAGATCCAGCTACTAGCACTAAGCCTTTAGCTATACATCACATAGATGTACTACCACTTGCACTAAGCAATCACATATACTACCTCTTACGTTGCCTAAGTATCTATTTATAGATTACAAAATGGGCCTAAGCATGGGTAAACCCACAGGCCGACATCCCTTTCCCTTTACATCAACCCAAAAAAAGGTACCCAAAAATAGGTCTTTCTTGCTTCACGTTACGCTCCATCTTTGGCAAGCTGTCGCAGTCCCAAAACGGTCAATTATGACCAAGTATTCTACAAAACTTGGACAAGGGCCAACAATACACCTCAAATTAATTTGGAAGTGTTTGCAGAAATGTTGGGATTAAGAGGGAGCTCACTACTACCTATAATCCTCAAAAAAATGGTGTAGCAGAAAGAAAGAATAGAAAAATTATGGAAGTAGTGAAGAATATGATTCATGATCAAGATCTTCCAATGCACTTATGGGATGAAGCAACACGAACAATAGTCTATGTCCAAAATAGATTATTCCATAGTGCACTTAGATTCAAAACCCTAGAAGAAACGTTCACCGGAAATAAGCCAGAAGTAAGACATCTCAAAATATTTGGTTGTCCAATGTTTGTACACATTCCGAAAGAAAGAATAACTAAGTTGGATCCTTCAGGAAAGAAGGGAATATTTGTTGGATACTGTGAGGTCTCTAAGGCCTTTGGAATTTACATACCAGGTTACCATCATATCAAGATCAATAGATATGTAACCTTTGATGAAGATACAACACTCAAAATATCAAGGAAATGCCATCTTGAAGAAGTATACGAAGAAGAACCTGTAGCTCCCAGAGTTGCAGAACCAATGAAGGAAGTTACAGTTACTCCTGATGATGAGATTCCATAAAATCATGATATGATAGAATCTCAAGAACATCCCCGGATGATGATCTCTCACAAGATAAATCAAACATAGGTGAGGGAACTTATTCAATATGGAGAGAAGTATGGTTCCCTAGAGGGAACCATGAGACAAAGCAAGAAACCTAAGCCATTCTCCAGTTATATGGCCTTGATGTGTTATCTCATAGAAAAAGAACCTACTTTCTTTGAAGAATCCATTCAGAAGAAAAAATGGGTGGATTCCATGATAGAAGAATACCAATCCATTATAAAGAATGATGTATGGAAAGTAGATCCCAAACCAAAGAACAAAAATGTGGTATCTTCCAAGTGGATATACAAGATAAATGTTGGCATAGGGGCAGAACCAGGCTTCAATGCTTCAATAATGCACCAATAAAACCCTAACTACTGGCCCTTTCAGCAACACCTGTGAAGTAGATGAAGTCTCACCCGAGGTAGAGGTAGGGGTGGTTACAAGACTCAAGTGTATGCAACCTTAGCTGGGACACAGATCTGTGATTCTTACTCTTAGCAAGTACTTTAGCATAGATCATTCATTAGTATTTAACCCTCATGGCACTCCGAAGATGGCACAGAGCACCGCAACATTCACTTAGCTCTAGGCTAAGTTAGTACTTAGAAACAACAAAATAGGTCTAGCACTCAACACTTTCATATATGTCAAATCTATACCCACACATCTAAGAAGCACAAAAAAAAGTGGATCTATCTAAGTATATCATAGCAAAGCACATAGAATAATCATATCAAGCACAACACATGGAAAGAAACCAACACATTAGGTCGAAGCACCGATCACAGAGCTCACACTTGTACTCTGCATAGGACAAGAGATATGCACGCACCTCGCTAGATCCTCCTTCCCTGAGTAGATATAGCACATATCCTTCTTACAATCCATGCACTCAACACTTACAACACTTGCACTCAGCTCTGCAAGTCGGTCACACAATATACACAAAGCCTTTACTAGCACTTAGCTTATCTTCTCCCCCTCTCTTACATTGCTTAGCTACTTATTTATACTTTACAAAATATGCCTAAACATGGGTAAACCCATGGGCCAACATCCCTTTCCCATTACATTAACCCAAAAACCTAAAAGGGCCCCAAAAGTGGGTCGAGATCCCATGATCTCTGCTTTTCCTGGTGCTCCATCTTTGATAGGCTGTCGAAGTCCAAAAACGGTCAAATATGACCAAGTGTTCCTCAAAACTTGGTCAAGGGCCAACAAGCCCCCAACACTCACCTATGACTCATCCCGAGTCACTATAGTCTAATCAACTCTACATCGAATATCTCGAGCTTGGTCCGAGCTACTTTTACCTGCTGCAGTCCAACAACCTCTTGCTTAGTGAACTCCTGGATCATTGCGTCGTTTACTGGTCCTTCCATGTGATGTTCTGCGGTTATGACAACCTATTCAAGATCAACTTCCTGGATCTCAACTTTAGTGAACAGTTGGCATGCTTTCTCTTGGAGTGGTTGAAGTTGTTGAGAGACTTCCATCACTTTACTTTGCAGCATGTGTACCTGTTGTTGGGTAGTGCGTTGTTCTGGAAATCACTTCATTCTTTCAACTGGGGTCAAGGCCTTCAGCTGTGCTTGTAGCGTATCTACATGCTGCTTTTCTTTTTGGAGTTGTGCCTCTAATGTCTGTAATTATGGGTTCTCTGTGAGGTTCTCATAAGTCTGGGTGCTTCTAGCACTCAACTACTTACATTCCAAAGCGAATTTTTTTAACCTGTCAACTGCGCTACGGGTAGGTGCCTCCCTTAGATCTCTTAATTCTTGGGGAGTCTTGGGCACAGTATGAAGTTCCAGAGCTGCGATGAGCTGCTGAAGTTGCTAGATTACTTCTTCAAGTTGTGCCACCTACTGTGGGACACGTTCTTCAATTTTCACTTCAATGACCATCACGGAGTGAAGTGCTTTGTGAACTCATTCCTATACGTCAAGTTGCTCTGCTAGCAATTGGTCCTTGCTCTGCTGTAACTGTGCTTTTTCCTCCTCCCACTTTGCTTGTAAGGAAAGTTGTTCCTGTTTTTCCTTCCTCTGTTGTACTATAAGTGCACTCTATACTTGTACCAAAGACTGGGTGGCTTGCGCTGTGTCTTCTTGAGCTCGTCGAAGGAAAGATTCAAATTTCTCGGTGATCTGGCGTAATTGGATGGGATCATCGCTTGTTCCTGTTGTTCCCGTCATCAAGGGAATAGTAGAAACAACTCAGCTAGACTAGAGTGCCTACTACACTTCTTGAAGTTCACCCATGAGTCGACTGAATATATCCTCCTGCTTCGCTTCTTTCCTTTCTGTGATCTCTAGTGAGGCATCATTCAACACAGTGATCAAGAAGTCAAAGTTGTCCTTTGTGAGGGTAGTCTTAAACGTAGTCGGGGTGGCCTTAGTTTTCTTTCGAGATGAGAGATTTTGTGGGGTGACCTTCCTTTTCTTAGAGGGATCCTACTCCTCTCTAGGAAGAGTAACCTCGCCTTTGTTTTTCTCAACCTCTGTGCCACCTAGTTCTTCACCATCACCTCCCTGCATAGGTGAGATCAAAGTAGTCTTCGTGGATGTGCCTATGGATATCTTGAACTTCATCATCTGTCTTAGTATTGCTCGGTACAGGTGTATCCAGTATAGCTTCAGGGATTTCCATGTGGGATATTTCTATGGGGTCCACTTGAACAAGGAGGTCCGCCGACCATTCCTTGGTAATCTGCTCCAAGTCTTCTTCTGTCAACTTGTAGTATGACTGGAGTTGTTGTTTGTGCTCATCAGTGCACGTTGTGATATAGGTGAAGTGGCGGTCCACACTGAATTTGATCAAAGGTTTAAACCTATGAAGTGTGTTTGGTGTGAGGCGTGGTGTAATCTGGATTTCATTCTTCAATTGGTTGTAATAAGCATGGAAGATGACATTGGACTGCCACAACTTTTTCATGTCACTGGAGTACCACATCGTATAGAACTTTGCGACTAGTGGTTTGAAGGGTTTGATCTCCAGAAAAGTGGCACCTTCTGGTAGCTCCCAAGAGATTAAAGTGATGAGTATGAGAAACCAACTAAAGTGGAACTAATACCCTTGGTCTTGCGCTTCTCTGCAACCAAGATCTAGCTGATTTAGAAGGTACGTTGCCCAGTTCATCTGTAGTCCCTCCGCGCACTTCCCTGTGAGGTCAACTACAAATCCAGTCACCTGTGTGGGTCTGTTCTTGTGGACTAACTTCCCTACAATCATCTGGAAACCAAGGCGCACTGTTGCAGTCTCGATCGAGGCTACCTTGTAGCCTCGCGTGCCCTTCTCTACATCGCCATATGTGTCTTTTATTCATTAGGCGAGAGCGTGATCTGCGATCTTTCTAGGTTAAAACTCCTGCGGGTCAAGGCCTTGCATGCTTAGCCCTGTGATATGATTGATCAGAATTGGATCCATAGTGATGAAGTGGTCCAACCATAAGTATCCTCCGTGGTAGCAGGACAACAACAATATGATGCATGCATTCATTTCCTGATGCCTCCCGAAATGAGGAATCTTCATTACATTGAGGAGGGTTGACTGCGCGAGGTTATGGGTCCATTGTTGAGGGACAATATTTGGGTTCCTTCCTTTTGTTATAGTTAAGTACTTGTATGGGGCTAACATACTGTAAAATTTGTGATCTCCAAGGTTAAAATCACTAAATTTCAGCGTTGTGATCTTATCCTGGTCAGCATGAACTGCGCGCACCCCTTTTGGGAGGTACGTAGTGACCAAAGCATAGTCGAAGTCTCTGGGTACAGTGTCTCGATTCATTGTGCCACTTAGTGGTGGGATATACTTAGGCAAGATACTTGGGATCATCTTCACAGTGGCGAAGTCATTTCCAAGCTTAGATCGTCTTTCCGAAGGCGGTCGGGATGGTCCTCCTTGAGCAGTGGAGGGGGAAGCTGGAAATGATCCCAAGGATGATTCCTATACACCTTTAGACACTCCTCTCTCCGAAATGAATCTCTCAGTCATTAAGTCAATTAAAAATTATTCAACTACTTTCTCAGCAATGTTGAGCTCGTCTGACATACAAGCTTGGGTCAACTAGCTTGGGTGCGAAAGGAATTCAGAGACTACAGTGAATAGTATGGGAACAAGGCAATGATCTCAGGGTGAATTAATCTCAGTTTTTGTGCTCAAATTCTCACCTAGAAAAAGGTATTCTCGGTGTGTGGCATGATGGACTAAGTAGGGAAACTTAGCAACGGTTTTCTGGCAACGATTATGATCCTTCATTAACTCATGTTCAACCCGTTATGACGAGTTTCAACAGGTGGATGATGGAACTTTATTGCTTTTCTTCCCATTTGGAGCAGAAGTCGAATGGATATATTGGCCCCAATGACTATATTTCTTCTTCATGGTGAAGTACTCTATGTCATTGTTATGATATCTCGGTGACTCCAATTCTATAATTTTTCTTTCTGCGAAGTATCCTCTAGAACCTCTTGTAACCTTACAGTATTAACCCTTTTCTTTCTTAACTTTCTAGCCTTCTTCCCAGTGAGCTTCATCTCAGTAATGCTTTTACCATTTTGATGATTCTTTCCTAGGGTTCTTGGATAATTCTTCTTCTATATCGAAAATAGGTAACTCAATCTTCTACGGATCCACAAATGTTCTCTTAGCCTCGACATTGGAGTTGCTAGTATTAAATATCTGCGATCTTCTCTTTTGTTCTTCAATCAAGTGTGTGATCCTTCTGGTCATAAAGTCTTTTAACTCTTGCTTCTTCTGTTCCAAAAATTCTTCTTCCTCTTTTCGCCTGGCTTTTTCTCTATCAATCCAAGTTTTTCCTATGAGCATGGTAAACGGGGTGCTGTCTTCAACAAATTTAATAATCTCAAAGTCTTCCTCTGTCGAAGTTCCATTGACAGTCATAGGTATCCAGGTGAGCCTTCCACATAGGTTTACTAGCATTCCTCTGAATAAACTTGTCCCTCCTAGGGAAGGGATCATGGCATGATTTCCTATATCTTCCCAAGTTCTTTCTGGCATAATGTTCACTTGTGTTTCTTCATCAAGAATACAGTCAATGTTAAAGTCCCCTATTCTTGCTTCGACTTGTTCCTTTTCTTTGAAGATCTCTGGTAATTGGACATCTTTATGTTCCTTCAGGGTTTCTTTTATCTGTATTAATATTTTCTCTGATTCTTGCTGGGTTTCTACCTTTTATGGATTTGCCTTCTCGTCTTCTTGATTCAGATTTAGACTTTCCAACTTAGTGATCATTCTAGGGAAATCTAATACGTCGTGTCCAAAGATTTGCAACAGATACAACTAGGTTTTCTCCCAGGGCATTCCTTAGCAATATGTCCTGGTCTTCTGCAACTGTAATAAAGAGTTAATCCTCTCTTTCTCTTCAATGATCCCCAACTCTTCTTGTATTGCACGCTAGGATCATAATGGCTAGCCTGCAAAAATTTCTTTCTAGGATCTTGCATCCACTTGTTAGTCCAGACATTCTTTCTATGCATAGGTATAACATATCTATCATTATACTTATTAGATCTATTCATATCAAACTTTCTTTCATCTATTAATTCCCTAGATTTTAAGCTAGGACATAATCTATCAAACATACCTAGATCCATGCTCTCGAAACAAAAAATTTCACTTATTTTACTTCTATAGATCACAAAGATTCCAGATCTAAGGAATTTTGACTATTCTTACCTTTATTAGAGCACAGAGCTTATAGATCTTACCTCTTTTCTGTAGATCTGACTTCTTTCTTTCAGAAATTTCCACTTTTACTTTTCTTAGAGCACAGAGCGTTCAAATTTCGCTTTTTTTCTTTGGATACGATCTTCCTTTCTTCAAATCTGACCTTATTGTTGGCACAAAGCTTCATAGGTCAAATAAAAATATGCGCACTAGGGAAACATATCTACGCACAGAGCTTTCTTTTGCACAAAGTTTCTTCTTCCTTAGTTCCCAACAATCACAGTTTCAGGTCCCGACAATGAAACCATTTATTGGCATTAGGGAAGACCTAGGGTTCAACGCTTCAACAATGCACCAACAAAACCCTAACTACCGGCCCTTTCGACAACACCTACGAAGCAGATGAAGTCTCACCCGAGGCAGAGGCAGGGGTGGTTTCAAGACTCAAGTGTCTACAACCTTAGCTGGGACATAGATCTGTGATTCTTACTCTTAGCAAGCACTTTAGCATAGATCATTCATCAATATTTAACCCTCATGGCACTCCATATATGGCACAGAGCACCACAACATTCACTTAGATCTAGGTTAAGTTAGTACTTAGCAACAACAAAATAGGTCTAGCACTCAACACTTTCATATATGTCAAATCTAAACCCACACATCTAAGAAGCACAAAGAAAAGTGGATCTATCTAAGTATATCATAGCAAAGCACATAACATAGTAATATCAAGCACAACACATGGAAAGAAGCACTGAGCACAACACACAGAGTTACCGTGGTTCACCCCAACCCTGGGGCTACGTCCACAAAGTATTCTACTTATTTATTAGCTTTGGTCAATCGGGTTACAACACAGAGCTCACACTTGTACTCTGCATAGGACAGGAGATCTGTGTGCACCTCGCCAGATCCTCCTTCCCTGAGTATATCTAGCACATAGCCTTCTTACAATCCGTGCACTCAACACTTGCAACACTTGCACTCAGCTCTTCAAGTCGGTCACACAATATACACAAAGCCTTTACTAGCACTTAGCTTATCTTCTCCCACTCTCTTACATTGCTTAAATACTTATTTATACTTTACAAAATAGGCCTAAACATGGGTAAACACATTGGTTGATATCCCTTTCCCATTACATTAACCCAAAACTCTAAAAGGGCCCCAAAAGTGGGCCGAGATCCCGTGATCTCTGCTTCGTCTGACGCTCCATCTTTGACAGGCTGCCGAAGTCCAAAAATGGTCAAATATGACCAAGTGTTCCTCAAAACTTTCTCAAGGGCCAACAAGCCCCCAACATTCACCTGTGACTCATCCCGAGTCACTCCGGTCTGATCAACTCCACTTTGAATGTAATGAGTTTGGCCCGAGCTACTTCGACCTTTTACAGTGCGACAATCTCTTGCTCAGTGAACTCTTGGATCATTGCATCGTTTATTGGTCCTTCCATGCGTTGTTTTGTAGTGATGACAACCTGTTCAAGCTCGGATGCCTGGCTCTCAACTTCAGTGAATAGTTGGCATGCTTTCTCTTGGAGTGGTTGAAGTCATTGAGAGACTTCCATCACTTTACTTTGCAGCATGTGTACCTTGTTGGGTGGTGCGTTGTTCTGGAAATCGCTTCATTCTTTCAACTGGGGTCAAGGCCTTCAGTTGCGCCTGTAGCGTATCTACATGCTTCTTTGCTTCTTGGAGCTGTGCCTCTAATGTCTGCAAATTTGGGTTCTCTGTGAGGTTCTCATAATTCTGGGCGCTTCTAGCAGTCAACTTCTTACATTCCAAAGCCAAGGTTTTTAACCTGTCAACTGTGCTACGAGAAGTTGCCTCCCTTAGATCTCTTACTTCTTGGGGAGTCTCGGGCATGGTACGAAGTTCCAGATCTGTGATGCACTGCTGAAGTTGATAGATTACTTCTTCAAGTTGTGCCACTTGCTGTGGGACACGTTCTTCAATTTTCACTTCAATGACCATCACAGAGCGAAGTGCTTTGTGAACTCGTTCCTGTATGTCAAGTTGCTCTGCTAGCAATTGGTCCTTGCTCTGTTGTAACTGTTCTTTCTACTCCTCCCACTTCGCTTGTAAGGAAAGATGTTCCTATTCTTCCTTCCTCTGTTGTACTATAAGTGCCCTCTGTACTTGTGCCAAATCCTAGGTGGCTTGTATTGTGTCTTCTTGAGCTCGTCGAAGGCAAGCTTCAGCTTTCTCGGTGATCTGGCGTAATTGGGTGGGATCATCGCCTGTTCCTATTGTTCCCGTCATCAAGGGAATAGTAGAAACGACTCGCCTGGACTGGAGTGCCTGCTGCACTTCTTGAAGTTCACCCATGAGTCGGCTGAATATCTCCTCCTACTTCACTTCTTTCCTTTCTGTGATCTCTAGTGAGACATCATTCAGCACAACGATCAAGAATTCGAAGTCGTCCTGTGTGAGGGTAGTCTTAAACGTAGTCCGGGTGGCCTTAGTTTTCTTTCAGTATGAGGGCTTTGGTGGGGTGACCTTCCTTTTCTTAGAGGGATCCTCCTCCTCTCTAGGTGGAGTACCCTCGCCTTTGTTTTGCTCAACCTCTGTGCCACCTAGTTCTTCACCATCACCTCCCTGCGCAGGTGAGATCAAATTAGTCTTCGTGGATGTGATTTGGATATCTTGAACTTCATCATCTATCTTAGTCTTGCTCGATCCAGGTGTATCCAGTATAGCTTCAGGGCTTTCCACATTGGATATTTCTTTGGGGTTCGCAGGAACAAGGAGGTCCTTCGACCATTCCTTGGTACTCTACTCCAAGTCTTCTTCTATCAACTTATAGTATGACTGGAGTTGTTGTTTGTGCTCATCAGCGCGTGTTGTGATATAGGTGAAGTGGCGGTCCGTGATGAATTTGATCAAAGGTCTAAACCTGTGAAGTGTGTTTGGTGTGAGGCGCGATGTAGACTGGATTGCATTCTTCAATTGGTTGTAATAAGCATGGAAGACGACATTGGACTACCACTGCTTGTTCATGTCGTTGGAGTACCACAACGTACAGAACTTCACGACTAGTGGTTTGAAGGGTTCGATATCCAGAAAAGTGGAACCTTCTGGTAGCTCCCAGGTGATGAAAGCGATGAGTATGAGCAACCAACTAAAGTGGAACTCATACCCTTGGTCTTGCACTTCTCTGCAGTCAAGATCTAGATGATTTACAAGGTACTTTGCCTATTTCATTTGTAGTCCCTCTGTGCACTTCCCTGCGAGGTCAACTACAAATCCGGTCACCTATGTGGGTCTATTCTTGCGGACTAACTTGGCTGTGATCATCTAGCAACCGAGGTGCACTGCTTCATTCTTGATGGAGGATACCTTGTAGCCTCGCGTTCCCTTCTCTACATCACCATATGTGTCTTTTATTCACTGGGAGAGAGCGTGATCTATGGTCTTTCCAGGGTAAAAGTCTTGCGGGTCAGGGCCCTACATGCTTAGCCCTGTGATCCGATTGATCATAATTGGATCCACAGTGATGTCGTGGTCCAACCATAGGTATCCTCCATGGTAGCAGGACAACAACAATATGATGCATGCATTCACTTCCTGATGCCTCCCGAAATGAGGAATATTCATTACATTGAGGAGGGTTGACTGCGCAAGGTTATGGGTCCAATTCTAAGGGACAATATTTGGGTTCATCCCTTTTGTGATAGTTAAGTACTTGTGCGAGGCTATCATACTGTAAATTTTGTGATCTCCAAGGTCAAAATCACTAAATTTCAGCGTTGTGAGCTTATCCTGGTCAGCACGAATGATGCGCACCCCTTTTAGGAGGTACACAGTGACCAAAGCATAGTCGAAGTCTCTAGGTACAGTGTCTCGATTCACTGTGTCGCTTAGTGGTGGGATATACTTAGGCAAGATAATTGGGATCATATTCACAGTGGTGAAGTCGTTTCTGAGCTTAGATCGTCTTTTTGAAGGCGGTCGAGATGGTCCTGCTTGAGTAGTGGAGGGGGAAGCTGGCAATGCTCCTGAGGACGATGCATGTACACCTGTAGACACTCCTCACTCTGACATGACTCTCTCAGTCATTAAGTCAATTAAAAATTCTTCAACTGCTTTCTCAGCAGCGCTAAGCTCGTTCGACATACAAGCTTGGGTCAGCTAGCTCGAGTGTGAAAGGAATTCAGAGACTATAGTGAATAGTATGGGAACAAGGCAATGATCTCAGGGTGAATTAATATCAATTTTCGTGCTCAAATTCTCACTTAGCAAAAAGTATTCTCGGTGCGTGGCACGATGGACTAAGTAGGGAAACTTAGCAACGGTTTGTTGACAATGGTTATGATCCTTCATTAACTCATGTTTGACCTGTTATGGTGCATTTCAACAGTTGGATGACGAACCTTTATTGATTTTCTGCCCGTTTGGAGCGGAAGTCGAACGGATATATCGGCCCCAACAACTATATTGCTTCTTCATGGAAAAGTACTCTACGTCGTCATTCCGATATCTCAGCGAAGCTCCAATTCTATAATTTTTATTTCTGCGAACTATCCTCTAGAACCTCGTGTAACCTTACAGTATTAGCCTTTTTCTTTCTTAACTTTCCATCCTTCTTCCCAGTGAGCTTCGTCTCAGTAATGCTTTTACCATTCTGATGCTTATCTTCTGTGGTCTTAGTTACTTCGCGCTGTTGAAATTCTTTCCTAGGGTTCCAGGATAATGCTTCTTCTGTATCGAACATAGGTAACTCAATCTTCTGCGGATCCTCTAGTGTTCTCTTAGCCTCGACATCAGGGTTGCTAGTATTAAATATCTATGATCTTCTCTTCTGTTTTTCAATCAAGTGCGCGATCCTTCTGGTCATAAAGTCTTTTAACTCTTGCTTCTTCTGTTCCAAAAATTCTTCTTCTTCTTTTCATCTGGCTTGTTCTCTATCAATCCAAGGTTTTCCTATGAGCATGGTAAATGGGCCGTTGTCTTCAAAAAATTTAATAATCTCAAAGTATTCCTCTGTTGAAGTTCCATTGACAGTCATAGGTATCTGGGCGAGCCTTCCACATAGGTTTACTAGCTTTCCTCTGAATAAACTTGTCCCTCCTAGGAAAGGGATCATGGAAGGCTTTCCTATAGCTTCCCAAGTTCTTTCTGGCATAATGTTCACTTTTGTTTCTTCATAAAGAATATAGTCAATGTCGAAGTCCCTTATTCTTTCTTTGACTTGCTCCTTTTCTTTGAATATCTCTGGTAATCAGACATCTTTATGTTTCTTCAGGGTTTTTTTATCCGTATTAATATTTTCTCTGATTCTTGTTGGGTTTCTACCTTTTCTGGATCTGCCTTCTGGTCTTCTTGATTTAGATTCAGCCTTTCTAACTTAGAAATCATTCTAGAGAAATCCAATACGTCGTGGTCCAAAGCTTTGCAACAGAGACAACTAGGTTTTCTCCCAGGGCATTCTTTAGCAAGATGTCCTGGTCTTCTGCAAATGTAACAAAGAGTTAATCATGTCTTTCTCTTCAATGATCCCCAACTCTTCTTGTAGTGCGTACTAGGATCATAATGGCTAGCCTGCAACAATTTCTTTCTAGGATCCTACATCCACTTGTTAGTCCAGACATTCTTTCTATGCATAGGTATAACATATCTATCATTATACTTATCATATCTATTCATATGAAACTTTCGTTCATCTATTAATGCCCTAGTTTTTAAGCTAGGACATAATATATCAAACATACCTATATCCATGCTCTAGAAACAAGAAATTTCACTTATCTTACTTATACAGAGAAAAAAGCTTCTAGATCTAAGGACTTTTGACTATTCTTACCTTTATTAGAGCACAAAGCTTACAAATCTTACCTCTTTTCTGCAAATATGACTTCTTTCTTTCAGAAATTTCCACTTTTACTTTTCTTAGAGAACAAAGCGTTCATATCTTGCTTATTTTCTTCATATCTGATCTTCCTTTCTTCAGATCTGACCTTATTCCTAGCACAAAGCTTCACAGGTCGAGTAAAAAGACGTGCACTAGGGAAACAGATCTATGCACAAAGATTTCTTTTGCACAAAGTTTCTTCTTCCTTGGTTCCCAACAATCACAATTTTAGGTCCTAGAAATGGAACCATTTGTTGGCACAGGGGTAGACCCAGGGTTCAACACTTCAACAATGAACCAACAAAACCCTAACTACCGGCCCTTTCGACAACACCTGTGAAGCAGATGAAGTCTCACCCAAGGTAGAGACAGGGGTGGTTGCAAGACTCAGGTGTCTGCAACCTTAGCTAGGACACAGATATGTGATTCTTATTCTTAGAAAGCACTTTATCATAGATCATTCATCAATATTTAACCCTCATGGAACTCTGTAGATGAAAAAAAGCAACACATCATTGACTTAGATCTAGGTTAAGTTAGTACTTAGAAACAACAAAATAGGTCTAGCACTCAACACTTTCATATATGTCAAATCTATACCCACACATATAAGAAGCACAAATCAAAGTGGATCTATCTAAGTATATCATAGCAAAGCACATAGCATAATCATATCAAGCACAACACATGGAAAGAAACCAACACATTAGGTCGAAGCACCAAGCACAACACACAGAGTTACCATGGTTAACCCCCACCCTGGGGCTACGCCCACAAAGTCTTCTTCTTCTTTATTAGCTTTGGTAAATCGGGTTACAACATAGAGCTCACACTTGTACTCCGCATAGGACAGGAGATCTGTGCGCACCTCGCCAGATCCTCCTTCCCTGAGTAGATCTAGCACAGAGCCTTCTTACAATCTGTGCACTCAACACTTACAACACTTGCACTCAGCTCTGCAAGTCGGTCATAAAATATACACAAATCCTTTACTATCACTTAGCTTATCTTCTCCCCCTCTCTTACATTGCTTAGCTACTTATTTATACTTTACAAAATAGGCCTAAACATGGGTAAACCCATGGGCCGACATCCCTTTCCCATTACATTAACCCWAAACCCTAAAAGGGCCCCAAAAGTGGGTCGAGATCCCGTGATCTTTGCTTTGCCTRGTGCTCCATCTTTGATAGGCTGTCGAAGTCCAAAAACGGTAAAATATGACCAAGTGTTCCTCAAAACATGGTCAAGGGCCAACAATAAAACATGCAACATACGAAAGTATTGAAAAACAAAAAGCAAGATTTGTGGCTCGTGGTTTTTCTCGAAAGGAAGTTATTGATTATGAAGAGACATTTTATCCTATATCCATATACAATATTATCARAACCATCATAACTCTTGTAGCCAAAATGAAGTGGAAGTTACACTAGATGGATGTGAAAAAAACCTTCTTAAATGATGTTATTGAAGAAGAAGTGTATATAGAACAACCACAAGGGTTTGAAGTTGATGATATAAAGACTCATGTCTATAGGTTGATGAAATCTCTGTACGGGTTAAAGCAAGCTCCTAGAGCTTGGAATGGTAGAATTGATAGTTTCTTGACAAGCTTGGGCTTTACCAAAAGTAAAGTTGATTCTAACCTTTACTTCAAGGTTATGAATGATGAGCCAATTGTATTTCTACTGTATGTGGATGAATTATTCTTAACAAGAGAAGAAAATCTCATCACATATTGTAAGAAGAAGCTCATTGCAGAGTTTGAGATGATAGACCTAGGCCTGCTACATTATTTCTTAGGTATTGAAGTTTGGAAGAGCCCAGAGAATATATTCCTTAACCAAGGGAAGTATGCAGTTGCAATACTGAAGAAATTTAACATGTTGGAATGAAAATCCATGAACACACCCATGGAAAGAAATTTGAAGCTCCTATTTGATACTTCGTCGGAGTTGGTTGATGCTACTCTATATAGACATATTATTGGTTCATTGATGTATCTAATGAATTTCGGGCCAGAAATATGCTTTGTTGTGAATAGCTTGAGTCAGTATCTGGTAGATCCCAGACGTGTTCTCCGTGTAACTTCAAAGCATATGATGAGATACCTTAAGGGTACGTTGGATTATGGTCTCTGTTATATTAGATATAATGACTTCAGACTGTATGGTTATACTGATTCATATTGGGATGAAATTGATTTTGATAGAAAGAGCACTTAAGGATGTTGTTTCAATCTATGGTCGGCCATGACTTCATGGCAAAGCAGGAAGCAATCCAATATTTCTCTCAGCGTGGAAGAAGCATAATACATTGCAGCATGTTCCGTCAGTTGTGAATCTGTATGGCTTCAAAAGTTGTTGATAGGTCTATTCAATCTGTAGATGGAAGCCACCGTGATTCTATGTGATAACCATAGTTTCATAAATATGACGAACAACCCAATGTTCCATGAGATTCGGTATCACTAGATTCATGATATGGTGTAGAGGGGAGCTATAAATCTCCAATATGTTGGCATAGATGATAAGATTGCAAATGTGTTGACCAAGCCTCTGTCTCATGTAAAGTTTGAGTACTTCTCAGACAATCTTGGTGTTGTTTGAAATGACCTACCTTGAAAGGGGGAGTGATGTTGATGATACTATGGTATCTTGACCAACAAAAGGTAGCTCTGTTAGGATTTTATATCCTAGGGGATTGATCTTCCCTGGGAAGATCTCGAAGGTCTAGTAAGGATAGTTTGTCAGAGTAATTGTGCATGTATATGCCAACTTTGGTCAATAGTGGTAGCTCCGTTAGGATTTTATATCCTACGGAATATTATGATTCCTGGGAATATATTGAAGGTCCTCTAAGGACGGTCTATTAGAGTACCACGTGGTAGCTTGTTAGGATTTTATATCCTAGGGAATCTTATGATTCCTAGGTAGATCCCGAAGGTCTGATAAGGATGGTCTATCAGAGTACCACAAATGTTGTTGCTAATGCACCTGCCTCATTCTGTGCCACATGTTGACGATGTTGTTGTTCCAACTTTGTGTTGTTGATGATGATGTTGTTCTAGCTTCGTGTTGTTGATGATGTTTTTTCAACTTCGTGCTATTGATGTTGATGTTTCAGCTCCATGTTGTTTCTAATGATGATGTTACTCCAACTCCATGTTGTAAGCGATGATAATATTCATGATGAGAAAAAATTCTGATGATTTATAGATGGGCCAGTGAATTTTTCATATGTTGATGATGATGTTTCCCTCTCCTTCTCTTGATGATGTTGTATTGGGTCATGTCAGTAGAATACACTTGTCATTAAGGGGGAGTGTTGAAATATTGTAACTTCGAAGAATATTCTAATTATATTTGAGTCATTATCTTATAGATCAAATGCCCTTTTTGGATTAATCATGTCAGGTCTTGTATAAGATCAAATCCCCTTTTGTGGATTGGTCAAACTATATTTGTATGGTGGTAATTGTAAATTCGGACCCTAGTATTTATAAAGTGGTTATAGTTGTGTTCAGTAGTGATAGATCCATTAGGATTTTATATCCTAGGGAATCTTATGATTCCTAGGAAGATCTCGAAGGTCTTGTAAGGATGGTCTATCAGAGTACCACATGGTAGCTTGTTAGGATTTTATATCCTAGGGAATCTTATGATTACTGGGTAGATCCCGAAGGTCCGGTAAGGATGGTCTATCAGAGTACCACAAATGTTGGTGATGATGCACATGCCTCATTCTCTTGCCACATGTTGATGGTGTTGTTGTTCTAGCTTTTTGTTGTTAATGATGATGTTGTTCCAGCTTCGTGTTGTTGATGGTGTTGTTTCAACTTCGTGTTATTGATGTTGATGTTTTAGCTTCATGTTGTTGTTGATGATGATGTTACTCTAGCTCCATGTTGTAAGCGATGCTGATATTGATGATGAGAAAAACTTCCAATGATTTATAGATGTGCCAGTGAATGTTCCAGATGTTGATGATGATGCTGCCCTCTCCTTCTCTTGATGATGTTGTATTAGGTCATGTCAGTAGAATACCCTTCTCGTTAAGGGGGAGTGTTGAAATATTGTAACTTAGAGGAATATTCTAATTATATTTGAGTTATTATCTTATATATCGAATCCCCTTTTGCGGATTAATCATGTCGGGTCTTGTATAAGATCAAATCCCCTTTTGTGGATTTGTAAAACTATATTTGTATGGTGGTAATTGTAAATTCATCCCCTAGTATTTATAAAGTGGTTTTAACCACTTCTAGAAGAAGTTGACCCTACGAAGTGAAGAGAAATAACCCTAAGGCCTCCTCAACTAGTATTTATATGTGAGGATTATGCGTCACTTACACACACTCACACTCACTCATCTAGTGTGCATATCTTGAAGGCAAATGTAGTTGCAGGAGGAAGGAGAAGAGAGGCGCATGCTCGGTCTTGGTTTATTCTTGGTGTTTTGGTCTTAGTCTTGGCATTTTATTGGCAATCTATTATTGAGGAAGTTTTTGTTGGGTTGTCTCCCACATGAGGGTTTCCCAGGATTTTAAGAGAAGGGGATTTTGTTACTTGGAAAATTTATGGGAGGAGAGTGGATATAATTATGGAATGAAGGATACAATAATGATGAATTCAGATAAATGACAGGGACAATGTCATCATTTCCACCCCGTGTGTAAATATCTACAACCGTATAGTTAATAATTACATAGAACATAAGATATTATAATGGTTTTATATATCTGAGGAACTATTTAGTCAAATGTGGCCCTATAAATTGGACAACTTCATTCACAACTCCTAGTTTAATTTCCACCAAA
>ML789046.1:332898-392768 GCA_009831015.1 Picea engelmannii | reverse complement strand
GGAGCAAAGACCAATTGCATATTTTAGTGAGAAATTAAATGAAGAAAAACATAAATATTCCTCTTATGATAAGGAATTTTATGCAATAGTTCAAGTGCTTAAGAAGTGGAGGCATTAGCCCAAACAATTTTTCTTGTACACTAATAACTATGCATTATAGTTCATAAGCAACCAACCAAAACTAAATCAAAAACATGCTAAGTGGGTTGAATTTATATAGAATTTTGCATTTGTATTTAAGCACACTAGTGGGAAGGAAAACAAAGTTGTTGATGCATCAAGTAGAATTAATTTTCTTTCGCAAGGATTTCAAGTCAACACTTTAGGCTTTGATGGTTTAAAAGAAATGTATCGAGATGATGCAAATTTCAAGGATGCCTATGTAGCTTGTGAAAATATTGTTGTTGGTAATAGAAGCCAATGATTAGACTACATGCTACATGAAGGATCAATGTTTTTTTTAAGAAAAATTTCTCCAATTTTGCTAAATTTAAAAATTTTGAAAGAAAATTTGGCTAAATTTCTTCACATTTTCAATAAAAATAAAAAATTTGTAGCCTAATTTATGATAATAATTCTCCATATATTTATACTTTTTGCCCAGAAATAAAACTTTTTCATGAATATATAATTGGCTTCTTAACATTTTTTGTTGAATCCATGATTGTGCATTATAAATTTTAGGCAATATTTGCTACATCAAAAGTTTTAGGTAGCTATTGGTACTCTTGGGAATACCATGAGCTTATATTTGAAATCATATAAGTATTTGTATGAGACAAGATTTTTTAATACTTGACTTTTATGTTCACTTATTTCAACATGTATATGGTATACCCTCATGGTATACCATGTTGTATATAGTGTTTTCATATTGGAATTTTTTAGCAAGTTGAAGAATTTTTTTTTATGTATTTATAATGATAGTTTCCAATGCCATTATTTTTTGTTGTAAGTTTTCTATAATTTCTATGAAAGGTTGATTTTCTCTAGATGTTCTAATATGGTATTTAATATTGTTATTTGTTAGTGATGCACAAGTGATATTCATGCATTGGTGTTTTTGCCTAATTTTCAAGGTCGTAACAAAATATTAATGGGTTATCGCCTAAGATAAATGATAAGTTTTTTTTATAAATATGATTTGATCGCCAAATAGTTTGATAAGTTATAACATATATGATTTGAAAAAAAACATTGGGAAGGATTTCTATTCAAGAACAATAAATTGTGCATAACAAATTGTTCAACGAGGGAGAATCTGATAAAAAAAAATCATAGTGGAGGATTGTCCAAACATTTTGGTCAAGACAAAACTTTTGCTCAAGTAAATGATTTTTTATTATTGGCCAGGGATGCAAAATCAAGCGAATAGGTTTGTGGAGAAGTGCAGAATTTGTTAGCATGCTAAAGGGAGATGTCAAAATATATGGTTGTATCAACCACTGCTCATTCCAAGCTGGTCGTGGGATGCAATGAGTATATATTTTGTGTTGGGATTTCCAAGAACATGGAGAGGTAATGATTCAATCTATGTTGTGGTATATAAATTTTTAAAAATGGTTCATTTCATTGCTTGTACCAATACTAGTGATGCGACAAATGTTGAAAATTTGTTCTTTGAAGAGATTGTAAGGTTCCATGGTTTAACCAAAAGTATAGTTTCTAACAGAGATGTTAGGTTTGTGGGAAAATTTTGGAGAACTTTATGGAAGAAACTTGGTATTAATCTTAGTTTTAGCTCAGCCTATCATCAACATGCTAATGGATAAACATAGGTAGTAAATAGAAGTCTGGGAAATATTTTGAGAAGTCTTGTGAATGAGAACCATAAGCAGTGGGATCAGATACTTTCTCAAGCCAAGTTTGCATATAATGACTCACCCAATAGAATCACATGCATGGTTATGTTCTAGATTGTATATGGAATGCATCCTAGAGGAGTATATGAGCTAAGGAATTTGGGAAAATAAGAGTTAGCAAGTGTTGATGAAAAGGATTTTGCAGTGAGTATGCAAGAATTGCAGGAAAGGGTCAAATAGAAAGTGCAAGACAACAACCACAAGTATAAGAAACGAGCATAAATGAAGAGAAGACTAGGGGATTTTGAGGTTGGTGATTTCGTCATGGAATATTTGAGGAAAGAGATGTTTCATGTAGGGACTTATAACAAATTAAAGCTTAAAAAGATTGGACCATGTAAAATTTTAAGGAATTTTTCTTCTAATATATATGAAATAGAACTTTGAAGTGGTGTTGGTGTTGGAATATTGAGAGGGGGGTGAATTAGTATGAGCACTTTTACCACTTTTAACCACAATATACAAACTTCAACTTAATCAACAATATATCATCAATGTATCATCAATATATCATGAGAATATAAACATAACAACATCACATCAAATACACAGTACACCAGTATTTACGTGGAAACCCAAATGGGAGAAAACCACAGAATGATCTCTTATATATCAAAGAATAAATTCATTGGAAGCACCAACTTCCCAATTCTCCAGCTACAACTGGAAGGAGGATACAAACCCCTATTTACAAGCTCCAACCTGAAGGAATCTACAACTCCCTGAATTATTTGGCTCCAACAAGAAGGAGGCTACAACCCCTTTATTCTCAGGCTCCAACCTGAAGGAATCTCCAACTTCCTGAGTTCTCCAACACCAACCATAAGGAGGATACAACCCCCTTTACTTGCCCCATCCTATCGCTCTGAAATATAAGTGTAGACCAATTTTCATTACCACAATCGATGCCACTGTCAATGTCACTATTACTTTCACAACAACTTGTAACCTGGAAACATCTCATTGTATCCAACCTATCCAACCTATCATTATCATTGATACTCAACCAGATCCTCTCACATGGATCATATACCAAGGACACCTCTCAACTAGATGTCCAACATCACCAACACATTCCTTGATCAAGTATGTACCAAACCATCAACCTGTACCATGGAAAGCATCAATTGTGTACCACAACCTGTACCACAAAAAATGCATCAACCATGCACCAACACCTGTACTAAACTATGCATCAACCATGCACCAACACTTGTACCAAACTGTGCATCAACCATGCACTATAACCTATACCAAACCATGCATAAACCATGCACCAACACCTATACCAAACTGTGCACCAACCATGCACCAAAACCTGTACCAAACAGTGCATCAACCATGCACCTCAACCTGTACCATATGCCTCAACCATCAACCATGTATACCAAATACCAATCATGTACCATACCATGTATCAACCATGTATATCAACAATGTACATCAACAACTATACCATACCATGCACCAACAATGTATCACAACCGTATACCATATCATTCAATCATGCCATACTCCATATACCATAGGATATATCAAGCAAGTAATATAAGTGGTGTACATCAACCAAATACCAACATCACCAAGAGATGTATCTCATAAATGAGCCAACAAAAAGATGTGCCTCTAACAATGAACCATACAATCCATGTATCAAGTAACAAGAGTATGTGTCAAGCATGTATCAATATCACCTCAACCATATGCAACCATGTACCATGTACCAAAAGTGTTCAAATACATTCCTTAAACATGTGTCATACCATCCATGAAACAAGCCTCAAATAAACACATGTAAAACATACCTTTACTCATGAAGAGGATCTAGTGCATATCATCTCAGACCAACAAACCTTCCTCAACTTCAGAATCAACAAGATGGCACCTTCTTCAAGCCTTTTCAAAAGAATCCACTATTTTCTCCATTGTGACCCACAGATGTCCGCTACTTTCTCCACTCTGACCTGTGGATGTCCGCTACTTTCTCCACTGTGACTCGTGGATGTCCACTACTTTCTCCACTGTGACCCACATATATCTTCTACTTTCTCTGTTGTTACTTGTGAATGTTTACTACTTTCTCCACTGTGACCCATGAATCCGCTACTTTCTCCACTGTGACCCACGGATAACCTCATAAAACTAGTTTGGTCACTTTAGACTTTTCCCTTTCGACCTTCATTCGCAACTTGAGACTTGCTACCTCATATTCAACCTTAGATTCGCCAATAGACCAAATTTCTTCACAAGATAGATAATCAATAAAGTTGTGTGTGAATTTACTTATTAGAGACTCTTTGAGGTGTATTTATACTTTTGCTAAGTAACCTATTTCCTTACTTTAGGGATTTCTTGTTACAACCACTTTACCTTTTCATTAATGACTTGTGACCAAATAGGGGCTTCTTAACCATTCTTTGGGGCTTCGAACTTCACAAGGACATAACTCCTCAACCGTGAGGAACCATGTGATGTTCCACCTATCACCAGAAACAGCATGACATGTACTATCCCTTTATTATAGTTTTAATTGAAAATACATTGACCTTGATGTCTTTATTCCTCGGTCAACTGTGAGTTCCATGACCATAACTTTGGGGATACATGTAGACTTCATCAAATGCACCCAATACATATGCTGACATCAACCACTCCATCAATGAAAACTAACTATCCATCTATCTCAACCACATATATAGGGATTCTAAACTTCTCCAAGGGTTGAAATCAATCTCCAAGGGTTGACATCAATGACAACCAACTATCCAAACCAACTGTCCAACAATCTCCCCCTTTGGCATTGATGGAAACACCAACATGCAACATCGATACTCCAACACTCATGCTCCCCCTATGACCATTTCTCCTCATCAATGTTTCTCACTCTCCCCTTTTGACATCAATGGAAAAGGGTATCTCTCCTTGGGGGTGCTCCCCTTGTCTTCATGCATATGTTCTCTCTCTCTCTCCATTTCCATGCCTTTTTTCTTTCTCTTCACATGTTTCTCTCCTTATGTGAATTCCCCTGAAAGTATACCTTCTCTTAACAATCCTTCTCTTTCTATTCCTTTTAGATCATGGGAAAAATGATAACTCCCCCTATCAGTATGTCTCCCCCTGTCTGCATGCTTCTAATATTTTGTTCTGGATTTCTTTCTCTGATGATTTATCTTCCCTTGACTTCTCTACAAGATGTCATGTAGATCAATGTAGGGCTACATGTACATGTTTCATTTCCTCTATTTGAGTGTTTCTTATTGTCCATTAGTGCTTCCTCTTGGAACTCTCTGATATATATAAAAATCATTCAAACAATTTTGATTTCAAATGATCTGTCATGACCATACTATTCAACAATGTCCCTATGATGATATAAGTTTTTTTGAAGATTTCTCTTTCCTTGTTTTATTGTTCCTTTCACTTCTTTCCTTTCTGTGACCAACTGATTTCAATTGATTCCATTGATACAATGCGATGCATTTTATCTGACCCATGTTTTATGTACCTGCTAATGATGTCATAAATCCATATCTGTCCATATTTCATAAAATTTCCATAAGTATGATACTTAACTGTCCACAATGTTGACCCATCTATCACTGTATTATCATGAAGGCTTCTCAACTGCAACTGATCAATTTGTCATTCTATACTTTTTCTATATGACTACTCTGAATCTGTCTCTACAAATACTTCAACCTGCTCAAAGGATGGTCCTCTAATCTGTAGTAGCTACTACACTGACTCCCCCTATTCAATATTCATATTTTTTGGGAGTCTCCAAGATAGGGGGGCTCATAAAAATACCTGCTCTAATGCAAAGTAATCTTCCTCTTTGTCTGTAGAATAATCATCTTCATTTTCATCCTCTTCCTGAATTCTGGAATTCTTTTCATTTTCTTCCTGAATTCTGACTTCATTCTCTTCCTGGATTATGCCATCTTTCTCTTTTACTGTGAATTCATTATGATTTTGTGTTGTTGTAAATCTTGTGAGTACCATCTCTAGAACCTGGTCTTCATTCACCCACTCTTCTTTTTTTCTTTCATTTATTCTCCAAACTTGCATGTATCTGACATAAGTGTTTTCCTTCATGGGAGGCTCTATCATGCTTCTACGATTTCGAGCTATGTGTACATATTTGTGGAATTTGTAAGATTCAATATTATGTGGAGCCACATAATCATTTCTTACTTAAACATTTCTTTCATAATCCCTGCAATCTACAACTTTATGTCCAAAGTTAGTACAATTAAAAAAATGACCATAAGACAAATTTACATACCTAGGAGTGAATGATCTTGTTTGTTGTGTAGTCCTTCTGAATCCTTGGCTTTGTAGATCGTGGTCTTCTCTTCTGTTGATCTCTTCATCATGATTGAATCCTCTTTGTTTCCTTAATGTAGAAGGTCTTATGTATTCATTCCTTTCTGATTCTTAATGACCAAAATTCCTTCCTTTGAGAAATTTTGTATAACTCTTTTGTTTTGTTTTCTTTGTCATGGAGCTTGAACCTTTTTCAGTTTGCATCTGGTTGTATCCTAGTCTAGACCTGTCATAGTATGGCCTTTGATTATTGATTATCCCATCCAATGTTTTGGTGTTATTCTGCTGCATGACCTTCTTCTGAAGATATTTTCTTAGAGTGACTATTTCTTCTTCCTTTCTTATAGATGACTTCTCCTTTTCTTCTAGCTAAATTATGAGTATTTCTTCAATCCTTCTATATTCTTCTACCTGGAATTTCAACTTAGATATTATATGCTTGACTTCCTCTGAGTTGGAATTCTGGGATCCTTCTTTTATCTTTAGTTATGCCTTGAGTGGCTTGTTTTTCTTTCTTTACTTATTCTAAGGCACTAATTAATTCTTCTATGAGATCGACTTTTCCTTCTTCTTCAGAACCATCGAATGTTCTTTTTTTATTTTCCCTAGCCATAAATAGTACTTTTTCTCTGAATCACTTTCTCTTTCATCATATTCGTTAGATGATGAACTATCTTCTCTTGAGTAGAGATTTTTCTCGAAGGCTTTCCTATTATCTCTTCTTTTGTTTCCCTTTTGATATTTCTTTTCTTTCTTGGGAACTTTTTCTTCATCACTTTCTGACTTCTTAGCATAAGGAAATTTATTAGCAAATTGACCAATTCTACCACAATTGAAACATTTTAAGGGAAGCATACCTTTTTACTTGTTGGTTCCTCTCTTCAACTTCCTTACGAAGTTGGATATTTCTTCATCCTCGTTTGAATCATTGCTACAACTGCAATTTGGATTTGACTTGGGATTTTTTTCTTCTTTGTCTTTTTGGATTCCTTGAAATTTGCTTCTTTCTTGGAGGGATTTTCCCAATTTGTTTTCATTTTATAAGATGCAAATATTTCATGTAGCTCATTCATGATTATCGTACTCAAATATTCTCTTTCTTCTAGTGCTGAAATCTTAGGGTCAAATCTCATCGAAAGAGATCTCAATACCTTTTGAACAATCATAGATTCATTAACGTATTCTCTCAATCCTTTAATTGCATTCATTGTTTCATCAACTCGTAAAAAGTAAGTTGCAATGTATTCAACTTCCTTCATTTTCAACTGTTCAAATTGACCTCTATAAGTCTAAAGCTTGGTTGCTTTGACTTTTGCATCTCCTTCATAAACATTCTGAAGTTTGTCCCAAATCTCTTTTGCAAAATCACCATGCATAACCTTGACATATATTGTATCAACCAGACCGTCCATGATAACATTTTTATCCCTCGAATTGTTTTGATTGAGTTTCTTTCCATTGTTATCTATTGCAGGAGTGGCATGTTCTTTGTATCTGTTTACTAATGATTGTCAAACATCAAATACATGTGCTTGTACATATTTTTTCATTCGTCTACTCCAAAAGGCATAATTATGTCCATCAAACTGTGGTATTCCATTCTTATACATATGTGTGCTCTCCATGATCTTCCTTCCACTGGTTAAAATGATTTCTTGAAGGACCTTCTTTGATACCAATTGTTGGAATACTAAGAAGGGGGTGAATCAATATGAGCACTTTTACCACTTTTAACCACAATATACAGACTTCAACTTAATCAACATTATATCATCAATGTATCATCAATACATCATGAGAATATAAACATAAGAGAATCACATCAACATCATCACACCAAATGCAAAGTACACCATAATTTGCGTGGAAACCCAAATGGGAGAAAACCACATAATTATTTCTTATATATCAAAAAATACATTCATTGGAAGCACCAACTTCCCAATTCTCCAACTACATCTGGAAGGAGGCTACGACCCCCTATTTATAGGATCCAAACTGAAGGAATCTAAAACTCCCTAAATTCTCTAGCTCCAACCAGAAGGAGGATACAACCCCGTGATTCTATAGCTCCAACCTGAAGGAAGCTCCAACTCCCTGAGTTCTCCGGCACCAACTGGAAGGAGGTTGCAACCCCCTTTCCTTGCCTCATCCTACCGCCCTGAAATATAAGTGTAGACCAATTGTCACTACCACAATCATTGCCATTGTCACTGTCATTGCCACTGCTAGTGTCATTGTCACATCAACTTGTAACCTGTCAACATGTCATTGTATTCAACTTGTCATTGTCATCTTATCCAACCTGTCACTATCACCAATACTCAACCAAATCCTCCCATATAGATCATATACCAAGGACACCTCTCAACTAGATGTCCAACATCACCAACACATGCCTCGATCAAGCATGTACCATACCATCAACATATACCATGCCAAGAAGCAATCGTGTACAACATCTTGTACCACAACAGGTGCATCAACCATGCACCAACACCTGTACCAAACCGTGCATCAACCATGCACCAACACTTGTACCAAACCATGCATCAGCCATGCACCATAACCTGTACCAAACTGTGCATCAACCATGCACCAACACCTGTACCAAATCATGCATCAATCATGCACCAAAAACTGTACCAAATCATGCATCAACACGTACCATATTCCTCAACCATCAACCATGTATACCAAGTACCAATCCTATACCATACCATGTATCAACAATGTACATCAACACATATACCATACCATGCACCAAAAATGTATCTCAACCATATACCATAACACTCAATCATGCCATACACCATATACCATAGGATATATCAAGAAAGTACTATCAATGGTGTACCTCAACCAAGTACCAACATCACCAAGAGATGTATCTCATACATGTGCCAATACAAATATGTGCCTCTAACAATGAACCATAACATCCATGTACCAAGTACCAAGAATATGTGTCAAGCATGTATCAATATCACCTCAACCATATGTAACCATGTACCATGTACCACAAGGGTTCCAAGACATGCCTTAAGCATGTGCCATACCATCCATGAAACAAGCCTCAAACAAACACATGTAAAACATACTTTTACTCATGAAGAGGTTCTATTGCATATCATCTTAGACAAACAAACCTTCCTCAACTTCAAAATCAACAAGATGACACCTTCTTTAAGCATTTTCAAAAGCATCTTCTACTTGCTCCACTGTGACACGTGGATGTTCACTACTTTCTCCATTGTGACCCACGGATGTCCGCTACTTTCTCCACTGTGACCCACGGATGTGTTGATGGGTGAAATTGATCGTCCGTCAAATGGAAGAGCAAGTCTAGTCCGGGGTTGTCTAAATAACCCAAGCCATTTGGTGTAACTCGTTCTGACGGGTTTAATGGCTCTGTTAGCCAATCTAAGAATCCTAAAAGAAATGAATAAAAGAGAGAAATAACTAACTAATTACTAAACACTATATATATATATATATATGTACATATGTTCTAATGTAACTATAGTAGTTGTATTTAAGCAGAAGACAAGTCTCGTTTATTTACATGATTTACAAGCTGCAAGTTTTAATCGAAACTTACGAAAATCTATGTGAAAAAAGATTGCTTCTAGGAAGCAGATAAAGAAAGCACATACAAATATTTATTTATTTTCTTTTATAAATTTAAAGAATCTTGCAAAAAAATTTTAATGAAACATGAACATGTGGATAGTCAAAACTGAACCATACATTCTAGTTTCAATGATATGCAAATGACAGAAAAAATACAAAGAAGTTATCCTGTCAATGAATTAGTGAGGTGTATCCAAGCATCTGCATGAGTGGTGAACATCCAACTGCCATGTCCAAGAGAGAAATCTGCAATGAACCTTATGATTGTTCTAAATAAATTCATAACATGTATTGGCAGCTTAGGTTTTAATGACAAAAAAGGAAACGCAAACATAAATCTGTGATCTCATAATTATACATGATTACAACAAGATAAATATGGAAGCAATCTATGCATTTTATCATTCAATTTAAAACTCAAAAATAAATCCCATTATTTAAATCAAAGATATAATCACAGCATTTGTATTTTGATTAAGCAAATGATAGATGGTATTTATAATATAAACCTCCTACACATCACAGATCATTTAATCTAAAGATATCAGACCTGCACATGTAATAGGATTAAAAAAAACATAAATAACAACATTATAAACAAAAGGCTAAATCCAAAATGCATATATGTCATTTTATTAAGTTTTTGGAATCACTTGTCCATTCTATAGTCCTGGAAGAATTTTTTTGGATAATAGACTTTAAAGATTGGAAAAATTATTACATAAATGATAATAATTAACCATGTATTGATAAAAAAAAGACTAAAGCTATTTAAATCAATGCATAATCAATTATTCAAAGAATATGAAGATATTATAATGAAAATAAAATCATTTTACTCACAGGACAAAAGTCATTAAGCAACCTGGAATTCCATATTCTTCTTTGAAAATACTCGTCCATTCTCCCAAAGATTCCAGCCATCCATTACTCCATTTGAAAAGAAATAAAATTTTTACAAAAGAAATAATATACAAAAGAGAAAGGATTAAAATCCTCCTCTCCAATTCTTGGATACTTTGGCTCTGATCTTTCTCATATATTTATAAAATGAATGAACAGTCTGGGCATCACTATTAATTTTCGCCACCTGAAATTTGCCTCTAAAAGAGACCCAAATATCTCTCAAATCGTGCATTTTTTTGGGAAAATCTTTGCGTAGAAGGTAAATGGGTCCATTTTGGTTCTGGGTTTTCAACCGTTTCTTCAAATTCGTCACGGTTTGGCTGCAATCAGTTCTGTAAAATCATCTGTCTGATCTTGATGCCTTTCCAAATTTTATCTGTTGTTGCTCATAAAATTATTTGTAGCAATCCAAAATTATTTTTGGATCAATCATATTGAATGCATTTGGATAATAAAATCAAGCCATGATCAGATCCATATCAAATACTTGATAATAGAAACTTGTGAAACAAAAAGAAACCTAAAAATTAATAACCTAAAAATTGTGAATAAAACAAAATCTAGAAAAATAAAAAATGAATTTAAACTAACTATAACTTATAAACAAACAATGTTTATAATTTGCTTTCAAATATGATCTTGAAATTCTAGAAGCTTCAAGTTAATGGAGAAGAGAAAAATATTATTTTTTATTTTTTACAAATGATAGATATTATTTTATTATTATTATTTTGAAATGAGATGCAAAATGAAAAAAGAATTTAATTAATTAATATCACCAAATGATTTCATAAAAATGAAAAACCAAACAAGATATTATTTGATGAAGTATTGAACACATTATTCAAAATAGTCAAACTTGCTAATGAGTAAAAGAATGAACAGATAATCATAATTTAAACGAAAGTAAACATTTGATAAAAATTAACGTTTTTGTTTAAATTGAGATTTTTATGCTCGTTTCTAACTTTTGACATATACTCTTGTAATGAATGTTTCATACTATAGTGAATGTATTAAGTTTGTCTCAAAGAAAGCCAAGGCACAGAACTATTTGGAAAGGTTGATTATGTAGCTCATTTTAATTATCAAGATTCTAATAGGGGCCCATTCAATTTTGTAAAAATATAGGGGGAGTTGTTGGGGCCCAATAGGATTTCCGCTACTTTATCCACTGTGACCTGTGGATGTCCACTACTTTCTCTACTGTGACCCACAAATGTCCGCTACTTTCTCCACTGTGACCTACAGATGTTCATTACTTTCTCCATTGTGACCCGCGGATAACCTCAAAAAACTAGTTTGATCACTTCATACCTTTCCCCTTCAACCTTCCTTCGCAACCTCAGACTTGCTACCTCATATTCAAACTCAGATTCACCAATAGACCAAATTTCTTCACAAGATAGATAATCAATAAAGTTGTGTGTGAATTTCCTTATGATAGATAGTTTGAGGTGTATTTATACTTTTTCTAAGTAACCTCTTTCCTTACTTTATGGTTTTCTTCTTACAACCACTTTACCCTTTCATTAATGACTTGCGACCAGATAGGGGATTCTTAACCATTCTTTGGGGCTTCCAACTTCACAAGGACATAACTCTTCAATAGTAAGGAACCACATGACGTTCCACCTATTACTGGAAATGACATGACGTGTATTATCCATCTATGATAGTTTTAATTGCAAATACACTGACCTTCATGTTTTTATTCCTTGATCAACTATGGGTTCCATGACCATACCTTTGGGGCTACATGTAGACTTCATCAAATGCACCCAACACATATGCTAACGACAACCACTCCATCAATGACAACTAACTATCCATCTATCTCAACCACATCTCTAAGGATTCCAGACATGTCAAAGGGTTGACATCAATGAAAACCAACTGTCCAAACCAACTATCCAACAATTGGAATTTGTCCAATATTTAATGTTGTAGATTTGTATCCCTTCAAGGAGACAGAGGATGTTTCAGCATATGAACCTATAAGTAATGAATATCATACTGTGGAATGGAAAGGACAACTACCTAGAGAAATGCAAAAGGAAATCGAGGCAATATTGGATAAAAAGGTATTAAGGAAAACTAGAGGCAAAGAATATTTCCAATACTTGGTTAAATGGAAAGTTCAACCAACAGAGGATTCTACTTGGATGAAAGCAACAAAAAAATCCAAGTATGGCGCAGACCTTGAAGGCCTGATGAATAGTTTTTTTCTTCCCCGGGAGTCTAATGTAGGAGCATCTGGCAACAAATCTTGAGATTGACCTCATAGGTCGCAAATATTTACCAAGGGAGTTGGTTCCCTAATTTCTTAAATTATATTTGTAATAATTACAAAATGTCTCTAGAACACCCTTTCGTTAAGTTTGTTTATTAAGTATCAAATTGTTGTCATAGGTATTAAGTCTGTTGCTAAATATTAGGAACAAATATTTAGTTTAGCCAATTGTTTAGATAACTCGGGATTTGGTTGTTTGTGAGCTATCTGAGGGCTCAAGATATATTGTATGTTTTGTAAGAGTCGGAAGGGAGTGAGTGTGTGGTATTGAATAGGTAAAAGTGTGAATCGCAGAGGTCCAAGAGACCAAGAAGGAACGAGCATTCCTATGTAAAAAGTATTCACCCATTGGTATTAAGAAATAATAGTGTGTGTGGTGTTGTCGCACTGCGTATTTACATGTTTTCACACTATGTGTTTGAATTGTTAAATTCCATGTACAACTTGTTGTGGTTGAGTAACGAGATTTTGTGATTGCGAGAAAGATTGTGCGCAGTTAATTCCAATCAAGTTTTAAATGTATGTTTAAGAAATATTTCCTGAGTGTTTTCCTTCGTAGGGAAAGGAAGTCATGATTTGGCGCAGTGGAATCACCCATTAAAGATCTATGACACATTGATATTATTTATCAAATTCTATGCATAGTTCTTTGTAAACCATTAGTATTGTTTATTGAGTTTCGCGCAGAATTTTCTGCGACATATTCATTGGTGCTTCCGCACAGAGATGTGTTCACATATTGGTAATTCCACACACAAAATTATCTATGACATAGCACAATTCAATGTTGTAGGAATAGGAAATTTGAGTGCCTATTTGTCTTGATCCTAGGCCAGACAAACAGACTGAATATTGACTGTGATAGAGTACTAAAAACTTTGTGATAGTAGGTTGAAGGTGTTATTTTCCATCAACATGATAGAAAACAAAAAAGTGGTGGATTTATCAACTTTTTTGAATTGATCGATTTTGTGAAAGCATGATAGAAAACAAAAAAGTGGTGGCTTTATCAACTTTTTTGAGTTTGTAAATTTTGTGATCAAACAAGTTATTTGGATGATTTGTTTAACAAATTTTTGGTAACTTTATTCAATACGAAGTAGATTATTTTTTTTATTATTAATTTTCACATGTATGGACAACCATGCTACTATGGAGGGTTTTTTCGAATGAACCACATGCACATTGAAGAGAAAGAGTGAATTCAAATAAATATGAAAAAACAAAAGGTTTTAGACTTCCAAATGGGATTTCTTACACTTAAATTGAATGTGAGTATGTCATGAGCCTAAATAAATCTAACTATGAGGTTTCCATTTATCAAAAGGATTTGTCATATGAAAACAAAATAGAGTGATAAAAATCCCCATTCATATAAAATAAATAACCCATTTACAAGGACAATGGAATATGGTTGTCTCACTCTTCTCCCTTTACTTTCTCCTCTAATGTAATTCAACATACCAAATCCCCAAAGGATGCCCCTTATCATTGATATAACTTCATTACAAAGAGAATGGAGAACGTTCGACTAATTACTCTCCCTCTCCATTATCTTTCATTGTTTATCAATCATATAAAAGTTCTGAAGGACTAATTACTCTCCCTCTTCATTATCTTTCATTGTTTATCAATCATATAAAAGTTCTGAAGATTTTCCCTTCTAGTTTAAAGAATTAACTCCATTAAAAAAATAAGTGATAATGGAGAATGATCATTTGACTCTTCTTCCTATTTAATATAATGATATATTGAAAAAGGAGAGAGGATAATGGACACAAGTTGAGGGGCTTGTATGCATCCTTAATATCCCTTCAATTTTATTGAAAAGTCACATTGAATAATCTCCCTTTCCAATTTATATCATTTTCCTATTAAATCACCTTTAAAATGTATTGACCATTAAAAAAAATCCATTATTTTATTTTTAATAGAATATAATTCTATGTCCATTATTTTCAATAAGACAACTTCATTACGAGGAGAATGAGAAATGGATAGTGGTTATTCAAATTTTATCCCTCTCCATTATATTTTAATGTCAGTTGATCATACAAAAATCCAAAGATGAACCCCCTTCTTAATCAACCAACTCTTAGTAACGTTATTTTTTTAATGTTTATTAATAATTTAAAAGTTTCAAAAATGGTTTTTTTTTATTAATGAATGTATTTTTTTTTTCAATGTGAAAATTGCTCTTTATACTAATATTGAAAGACTAGTGAACACTTCTCCCTCTTCATTCTCCTTTAATACCAAATCATCATAAGAAATTTTTAAAGGTCATCCAACTAACTTATGTAAATACTTTTATGTAAATACTTTATTACAAAGAAAATGTATCATAATCAACCAACTCTTAGTCAACGTTCTTTTTTAATGTTTATTAATAATTTAAAAGTTTCAAAAATGGATTTTTTTTTATTAATGAATGTATTTTTTTTTCAACATGAAAATTGCTCTTTATACTATATATATAAATGAGTACATTTTACAACTTCTTCGAACTTATATTTTCTTGTCACAACCACCTCCCGATTCTAAACATATACTAGAGCCTTTTCAAAAAGGAAGATTCATAGCATAACCATAATTACATTAAGGCTATTCAAAACAAAAGGAACGTCTCTTTTCAGTCCACATATCCAGAGGCATACAAGAAACCTTCATTAAGGAAGATTCCAATCACAAAATAACTACAACAAGTAGATATAGATGTCCTCCATCAAATGATAACCACAAAAATATAATACTAGGCCTCAGTCACCGGGATCAGCTTATTAGTGAAAAAAACAAAACAAACAAGCTGAGTCAAAAAAGATTGATGGAGATGGTAGGCCCCTCATTTCCAAAATTGTCTTCTCCATTCTCCAACAACAGTTGGCCATAATTTGATTGCAAGTGCAAGGTATAAATTTTTTGCAGAAATGATACACGAGGAATCACCTCCCACCCATATAAGCTCATCATTTGTGTTCTATAACTGTATCCTGGCACAATTCAAAATCCTTCTGAAAAGCCTCCCATTCCTCTACAAGGATCCAGACCAGACCAATCTCTTCTCCTGATTTCCAATAATCAGAGGGTAGTCCCAGCCTACTAGCATCGATAGCCTGATAAAGGTAAATCACATGATTCCTTCTAAGTTCATCCAGAAGGTGTCTTGACAAGTAGGAGTCCTGCCCCAAACCCATAATACAATCAATACCAACTTTCACCAGGTGACTCAACCCTGGTCTCCCACCGATCCAGTGAGTTATCAGATGTAAATATTTTAGCAAATTTCGCCAAGTCTGGGAGGTGGACGAAACAATGGTTGTTGTAGACCTTATCCAAGTTACAATGGGGTAGTGGGGGATATACTTATCCTTTATCAACTTTCTCCACACCCCAACCTTCGTTATAACCCGCCACAGAGAGTTGGTGGCCAGAGCCCTATTAAAAGGAAAAATGTTTTGAATACCCCAGCCTCCCAAATGCTTAGGCTTTGCTAAGAAATCCCAGTTGTGCAGGTGCAAGTGCTTCCTTCCCACGACACCCAACCACAGAAAGCTAAACATCAAACTTTGAATTTTATATAAAATAGAGGTTGGTATAGCCGCCAATGCCATCCAGTACACGGGTTGGCCTTCAAGCACTGATTTTACAAGAGTGAATCAACCCCCCAAGGACAACCATCTATTACACCGCCATCCTATCTTATCTTCAAATTTTGAAAGGAGCCATCGCCAGTCCTCCGATTTATATGCATCATCCTTTAAAAAATGTCCATAGTACCGGAAACCTTTTGCAAGTTCCTCGAAACTGTGGGGAACCAGAACCTTTAATTTTTCTAAAGACTCTCCAGAGATTCTATAATAATAAAAGATAGGTTTAGACCAATTTATACACAAACCAGACGCCCTACAAAAGGATGATAAGATTTGTTTTATCTCAAACCACTCCTTAATGGATGCATTCTTATTATTAACACATCATCCACAAAGAACAAATGTAAGATCTTCACTAACCTTGACGCCTTTACCCCAGAAAGCTTCCCTTCATTATTTCCTTTTTTTAGAAGTAAACTAAGACCTTCCATAACCAATATGAATAACAAGAGCGATAACAGGCATCCCTGACATAGTCCTCTTCCACTTTTAAACATTTGTGAGGTCTCCCCATTTATCAGAATTGCAAAATTTGCACTAGTCACACAACTTAAAATACAGTTGGTGAAAGGGATGTTGAAACCCGATTGGATAAGAATCAGGCGCAAGAAGTCCCAATTTATACAATCATAGGCTTTCTTTAGGTCTAACTTTAAAATCATATCTTTGGATTTTTTTACCTTTATACTATGCAAGCACTCCTGAGCTGTGCCAATTGCATCCAATATCTATCTACCTTTAAGAAATCACAGTTGTTCCTCCGACAGTGACCAAGAGAGGATAGTCTTTATCTTATTGGTGATGATCTTTGAAATCAACTTGTAGCATAAGTTGCACAGGGCAATCGGTCTATAGTCCCCGAAAGAGATTGGATTATTTTCTTTTGGAATAAGAGTTAGGAAGGTCTCATTTAAATATTTAATCATTGATCCCTGCAACCTAGAGTCCTCCACCAGTGCTAGAAGGTCATCTCCCACTAAATAAAAAAAATGGATAAAAAACTCCACATTCCACCTGTTGAGCCCCGGGCTCTTGTCTTTGGCGAAATATTTTAGGACCTCCCACAGTTATGATTTTGTGCATGGTCTCTCTAGTAGTTCAATGTCCTTATATTGTACCAAGCGATAAAAAAGACTAGCAATTTTAACCTGATCAGTTATAAGCACATGATCCGACTTCTCATAAAAAAATTTAAAAAACTTCACAACTTCTTTTTTTATAACTTCCATACTAGTATGAATCTCACCCCCCTCATCATTGATCTCCCATATATGATTCTTATTTCTCCTTAAACTAGCATAGTTATGAAAAACAATTGTATTCTTGTCCCCACACTTCAACCACACCACTCTACTTCTAAGTCTCCAAAGTTCTTCTGCTTCTCTTAGTAAAATATCTCGCTCTGCCTCCAACATTTTGATTTTGGTCTCCCTATCCCTAATGTAAGGCTCCCGAGCCTCATACATAAGTAAATCATTCATAAGTCCCTCCAGACGGACTAGATTTTCCTCATGTTTTATTTTATTCTCTTTTGACCATGCTTTTATGTGAGTCTTCAAGGACTTCAACTTTTTTGCAAATCTCTGTTGAAAATCCCTTTCAGACAAAAAAACCGGATCCTTCTAGACTTTTTCCACAATATTAGATACTTCCAATTCAAGTAACCACCTCACATTCAAATTATAGGGGTAAGTCGTTGAGAAAGAGGGTTTGTCAAACCTTAAAAGGAATGGTGCATGATCCAAAAAAAAGGGATAGTCCACCCATGATTTATACCTACCAACACTCATAATCAGATCTTCGACCACTAAAAATTGATCTAATATTTTGTAAATACTTGTTGTACCCCTATGACCATTCCTCCAGGTTGGCACCAGAACATCCAGAGTGACATCTATCAAGATTTATTTATTGAAGAGCTCTTTAAAGAAGGCTGACAATGGATCTAAATGTGTTGCTTCTCCCCACATATCCCCATCTCAACATGTAAGATTTAAGTCACCCGTAAGAATAATATTTTTGCGCTCGAAAAGTCCTTTGGCCATCAAATTTTCCCAGAAAGATTTCCTCTCAATATAGGGGCCATAAACATTTAGTAGAGTGACTAGTTGATTTAGTTCCAAGCATGTACTTGTTAGTAGAATACCACCACAACATAAAAAGGGAGAAATTTCAAACATATTCAGATCCCAAGAAACAAGAAGCCCCCCCTAAGTACCTACATCACTGACCACACAAGTGATCCATGAAGGACAAAGTGAAAACATTAGAGCACGAGCCTTATGTTCCTCAACCATAGTTTCTTGCAAAAAAATAATGTCCAGACTTGTCCTCCAAAGTAGCCTTTGAAGGGAGGCATATTTTAGGGTCCCCCCCACCCCTTTAATTTTTAAAGACAATAAGATCATGACTTCACTCTCGCTAGGGATTTCAGGCCTCTAAGTGCCCCAATCTCATTTATGACTGGTAAGTGTGACTCCTCAGTTAAAGGACCCATATCCTCCTTCTTATTCCTTGCACTACTAGTCTTTATAGGAGATATCTCCAATCCCAATCCCTTATACCATGAGAAATATTTCCCAGTGCCCCCCACAAAGGATCCTGAAGACCCTATACCCCATTAGGGTTTGGTCTATGGTAAATAGACCTCCCCCTATAAGTAGGTAGAAGAATAGGGGATTGCACCTCTCTGATAGATGGAATGAGGGATTCAAGTACATTCCCTATATCACTACCCCCCAGCTCAGGTTCTCTAAACTCGGTAGTAAGCTATCATCTGCAGAAATAGTCGATCTTAAGGGATCCCTTCCCGAAGAGCCCTAAGCACCAAGAACACTCCTCTCAAGGTTGTCAACAATTTTAACTTCTTCCAATGGGTGGTTACAGGCCAAACGGGAATCATATGATGCCCTGAGTAAAAAACCTCTCCCAACCAATCCACCAGAAGGTAAGGCATCAGAGGTAACACCTAGCAGGTCCCTAGGCTTCGAAGGTGCCCTAGAGTTGTCAGGAGGAATCAAGGGATCCTTTCGCAAACCAAATAAAATAAACTCATCCAAAACATGTATTTCCCAAGAAATTAATGAATAAAAGAGCGTAGGGAAAACAGTTTTAAGCTTACCCATTATAGAGTCTGTTGGCTCCGACAGAGAAAAGTCTGCATGGTCATAACCTCTTGGGATAATCCTTCTCGACTGAACGTCTGCAGAAGCGACACGAGTTAACCTATCCAACAATGTTCCTTCTGATACCTCCTCCTCCTGTAAATCCACACAGTCCCACCACAAATGACCCGTCTTCCGACACCGAGTGCATATGAAGGGGATGCCTAAATAGTCCAAATATTGGGAAAGATTATGGCCCCGCCAAACAATCTCCAGAGTTTCCAATAAACCGAAGTGAATGTCGATTTCCACTAGGATTCTACAAATCCTCTTATTTGAAGCTTTGAGTGCCCCAAAGTCAACTTTGATAAACTTCCCAAGGGCGTTCCCTATCGCTTCCATCACTTTTTCATGCCAGAAGTGTAAAGGCAATCCCGGAAGCAGCACCCAGAAGTGTCTGAACCAAAAGTAGTCATGTGAAGGATCAAAACTCACCTGCCACCTTTTGATCATCAGGCTACCTCCATCGTAGCTCCATACTTTCTCCAAAATCAACTCGGTATCCTCTATCCTCTTAAAATGGAACCCAAACCACCCTTTCGTCAAATAAACCACTTATAGATTATAACCTAGAAGTGGACACCAACTAACACTAACCCACTCATCCAGTGACATCTTACACCTAGTCACGTAGGAAACTTTTCCTACCAGAGTAAGGAGCGCAAGACTGACCATGTCTTCCAGCTCGTTGTCTTCTCCTAGCATCAGCTTCCGCTTCGACTTATTTGGTATCCAATGTTTATACCTCTAAGGCCATGTTCTCGTTGTCTCTCATGCATTTCTAACCATAGGCACCCCCCCAGACACCCTTCCCTTTCCTCCAACATGCACCCCTGCGTCCTCCCAAGTATCTCCTGGGCACTTCAAAATAGGTTTCTCGTAAGCTCCTGACTCCAGACCTCTTGCATCCATGAAGGAAGGAAGACAACAACGAGTCTATCTCTTTTCCACAGGGGATGGAGTTAATTGTGTCTTCACCGCTTCTTGAAGCTCATTAAAACTAACATTGTACCATGTCGATTCTGTAGAGGTGAAGAGACTGACCTGCCTCCAGATGGCTTCATCAACCTCCCCCATAAGGGCTTTGACTTCAACATCCATCGGGATCACCTCCAGTGGAGTATGAGTCATCCTCCCTGGCCCATATGCAACACGACACCTTCTATCAATTGAACAAGTGTACTTACAACAACCTTTAATCCCCCTAACACCAACCGGAAAATGAGGGAAGCTCGAACCCGCACTAACACAGAAAACAAGGAAAAATAAATGAATACCATAACTCCATCACTTGCTAGTAGATCGGTATGAAATGATGGGAAGGTTAGATAGAAGGTCCTAAAAAAAGTAAAAACCGCCAAAATAGTAGGAATCGAAGTCCCTCCTAAACTAAGATAGTAGTTAACCCCATTGAAAAGCCTAAATAGCAGCATAGCAGGCGACTCCAAAAGAACGGAATGTTACGGCAAGAAGGTAGGAAAAAGGTCTGAAAAAAACTTTAAACCAATAAAAATATAGGACTCGAGGACCCTCCTACAAAGGAGTTAGTAGCAATCCCCACAGAGGTACCAGAAACATCCTCTTTTCATAGTTGCAGGCACTGCCATTGAAGCTACTCCAAGGTTTGAAAAAATTTGTTTCCCACCCATATAGAATGGTATATAAAATTTTCTCCCTCTCTATTAATAATACTTTAATAGATATTGATCATGAAAAAGTTTCAAAGATTATCTCTTAAATGTGTCGCATTTCTTATTAATGAAACAACTTCATTAAAAGTAGAATGGAGAATAAATAATGGTTGGTTAATTCTTCTCTATCTCCATACTCTTATAATGTATGGTGATCATTCAAATATTCTAAAGAATTGAAAACTTCCAATAAGTTAAATAATTTTAATACAAGGAGAATGTATAATGATTAATTGAATCTCATTCTTATCCATCGTCCTTTAATGTCTATCAATTATCAAAATGTTTCAAATCTTAGACCCCTAAATCTTTCTCCTTTATTTATCAAGACTTGTCTCCTTTTGATAAATTAAATAACTTCATTACAAGAGAATGAAGAATTTCGACTAACTTCTCTCCCTCTACATTTTCCTTTAATGTCTATCAATCATCCAAATGTTGCAATGTTTAGGTCCCTAATAATTCCCCTTTCTTATCAATAAAATAAATTAGTTACAAGGAAAATAGAGAATGGATAATGATCGAATGACTCTTCTCCCTCTCTATTCTCCTTTAATGTCTATCAATCATGAAAAGGCTCCAAAACTAATCCTCATATTATTAATGTAATAACTACATTACAAGAATAATAGAGAATGGAGAATGATCAATCGACTTGTATCCCTCTCCATTTCTCCTTACATGTCAATCATCCAATTGTTGTGAGGACTCCCCCGTCTTATCAATTAAGTAACTTCATTATTAGGAGCATATACAATGGATAATGGTGGACTAACTCTTCTCCCTCTCCATTCTCATTTTAACATTTATAAATCATTCAAATATAACAATTCCTATCTCATGACTATTCTCCCTTGCATTTTGCATATTTTCATGATCCATTATCCTTTGATTTCAATAAATCACATGAGAATTTCAAAGGATGTCTCCTATGTTTGTCTCCCTTTTCATTAATAAAATAACTTCATTAAAAGGATAATGGAGAATGCATAATAGGCATTTGACTCTTCTCCCTATCCATACTCTTTTAATGTTTACTATTCATCCATCCATACTCTTTTAATGTTTACTATTCATCCAAAGTTTCAAAGTATTCATCCAAAGTTTCAAAGGATTCCCTCTTTTACGATATATTTGATAAATTCAAAAGATTACCCTTTATAATAAATTTGATAAATTCATTATAAAAAGAATGATTAGTTTACTCTTCTTCCTATAAAATAAATTTATTGAAATTATAATGCATAATATTATATTCAGTTAACTCTTCTCCCTCTCCATATTTTTATTTTTTTTAAATTTTTATTGTTGATCCAAAAAAAATTATCCCTTATAATAAATTTAGTACATCCATTACAATGAATATATTTTTTAATTTTTATTGTTATCCAAAATTTATTAATAATTATGCCTTATAATAATTTAGTAAATCCATTACAAAGAAAATTGGTTTACTCTTTTTCCTCTACATTGTAATTGTAATTTTTTAATATTTTTTAATATTCTAAAATTTTAAAAGTGTGACCTCCGTTAAATCTTGATCCCTTCTTATCAAGGCCTTCCTCATTTTGATAAATTAAATAACATTATTACAATGAAAATGGAGAATGGTCAATCAAATTTTTTAGCTCTTCGTTCTTATTTGATGTTTACAAATCATCTAAAATTTGAAAGTGGAGAATGGTCAATCAAATTTTCTAGCTCTCCGTTCCCCTTTAATGTTTATAGATCATCCAAAAGTTGAAAGTTTTGGATTCCCAAGGTTAGCCCCCTTTTAATAAATTACAAATTTTAAATTGCAAGGAAAAATGAGAATGGAGTCTTCTCCCTCTCCATTCTCCTTTAAATCAATCATCAAAATGTTGTAAATTGTATCCCCATTTTAAAAAGAAATTAATATGAAGAAGGGTTGTCAACCCCTCTCCCTTTATCATTGATCTAAGAATGGAGTAGTATGACATGAGATGATATAGAATAGAAAAATTAGTAGGGTAGAAAATTCATAGGGATAATGACTTCATTGTTTCCATAATATTTATATTATCATGTTGTTTGAAGTTTTAGTCTTTGTAGCTAACTATGAGAAAAGTTCCCTCATATGTCTTCCACACTTAACTTACTACTTCTAGTTCAAAGGTCACCCTTGGAATATGGTTAATTATCATGTATGTAAACATAGTGAGCATCACAACTGGCATCCTCCTCCTTAGTTGAGTAATGATAAATTACATCAATTGCCACTTTCCATATTAGAAGTTGATAGATCACTAAGTGGAAGGGAAATGATGGATAGGACACTAGCCCCTAATCAAGAGCTACCAATTGGACATTGGAGTCTAAACCCTAATGACAATGATGATCTTTTTCCTAACATAAGGATGATACTTATAGCAACTTGATATCTTGTTTTATAATGGCCCTTTGGCCTTGATTTTTGGACCAATGTTATATGTTTTTATGGTCTTGCAACCCTTGTTCCACGGGTATTACTAGCTTTTTGTGTAGTTGTAGTAACAAGTAGATGAGGCATTACTAGTTTTTAGTGTAGTTGTAGTAACAATTAGATGGCTTTAGTTGTTAAGAATTACACTAGTGGTTCTTTGATCGTGGTAATTGTTTTTAATGACACCATTTTTATAAAATGTCCCATAATATATTATTATTTCATTAATATTTAATTCAAATTATTATGACTATTATTATTATTTAGCAACAATAGGTATATTGCATTAAAAAAGGCTATGGCCAAACTAGTTAACTTTGTAATACAAATTGGGGTAGTTTATAGACTAAAATTTACTTGAGGTTTGAAAATGAAATACATAGCTTTCTATGCCATCATGTTGCCAAGTTATGAAACTACTAATCCTACTATATTGTCTTACAAATTGTCCCAATAAAAACAAAAAATTGTATTTCATTAGATATATAATAAAAAATCTAAAAGGAAGGACCATGTGGTACGTCATCCCACATCTCCTCATCTTCCTCAGTATTGGTTGTGTTCTCCTCTACTCCTACATCTCAAATTTGGTGTTTCAACCTCATCCTTGGTGCTTCACTCTTCTTTGACCTCTCACAAACCTGGCCAAATCTGTTTGACCCTAAGAGGGTAAGCTGGCTCATTTCCTTCAATCCTATGTTAGTGCCTTTTCATCCCATCTATATTTTCTTTGAGTGAATCCAATGTTACCTCCGTCATCTATTTTTACGGTCATGAACTCTCATGAACTCCACTAGATGAAAATCCAAAGAATGCATAACTTGATTTTTCTCAACAATTCTTTGCAAGTGTCTATTTATTTCTTAGGCCTTCGCTATGAGAGACTCTTCCCCCATTTGAACCTAGTTCTGCATTGAATAGTGAAGTCTATAGTTGCTTGGAAAATTTTCCCTAGGTCCATCTTAAATGCCTTCATTTGCCTACATATTCCCACAAGCTTTCTGATCCAAAATGGATCCAGGAACCAAAATGGGTCCAGGAAGGCCTAAATCGAAATCATATGAAACCAATGCCATTGCATCCATCTCGTCGCTTTGATTCCGGCCATATAATGTTTTCCTCAAACGAACATCATATGTGAAAGTTATTGCATTATAATCAAATTCCCAAATAGGCAAAAAGTAAACTGGTTAAAGTCAATGCTAACGTCAGCAGTATGATAGGTGACATCAGTATGATGTCAGCATGACATCATCATGCTAACGTGGCATCACCAGGAGGTGACACGTGTCACGCAAATTTGGCATTTTTGGGCCGAGTTGGCACTGTACAAATTTGACATGTGTCACTGTACGGATGACATGTGGCAGTCCGTACATGACATCACCCAATGAAAAGCTAAAATGTGGCAGTATAGATGAAATCTGGACCTGTACGGTAGGTGATGTGGCAAGTGACTGTGCAATATGGACATGATGTGGCAATTACAACAATGCGACATGTGGCAGGTATGATGAACACGTGTCAGGTATGACGATGACATGGTAATGTTGATTGGACAACTGACTGGACTGATGTGTCAGTAGTACGAGCCAATCCCAGGGGGACACGTGGCCCAATCATAGAGTGCCACGTCACACCCCAGATTTGTCCAATATTGGCTGGGTAAAAGTTTGTTTTTCCTCCAGGGAATCGAACCCATGACCTCCAAGCTAGGAAACAGACTAACAACCAAGGTGCTACCACCTCCACTATACGTGTGTCTTGTTATAGAAACGAAAAAAATTATATTTAAGTTTGTGGTGGCACGGTTTAGGGGATAAGCCCCAGTCGGCGGGCAAGCCCCGACCGACCAGGGGCTAGAGACCAGGGCCTAACCAACTACATGCATGTGGATGATTAGAGTGAGGCCATATGGCCAAGCCACATGACCGGGACCCGAAGGGTAAGGGGTCAGCACGCTAGTTTCAACCCAGGGGAATCTGATAGTGCCCCATATGACCAGGAGCGCGGAGGAAGGGGACTACTCCCAATATTTTCCCAATTTATGGGTTTTAAACCATATAATAAGATTTTTATGATTTTAAGCCTGTTTTTGATGGATATTGGTCATTTTTGGGAGATCTAGAGCCCTTTTTTACGCTAGATCTTGGGAGGAAATTAGGAGCTTGTTGCCAACTTCAAACCTATATAAACCAAAGGTTCTTGAAATCCTTGGACAAGTTCATAATAGGAGAAATGTTGTAGAATTATGAAGCCAAAGACATTTTTATGCAGGGAAGCCATTGAGGAGAGAAACTTTGCCGGCCATTTCCGGGAGCTTCACTCAACCATTTTCAGTGCCGACAGTTGTGTTGGTTTCTTGAGGTCTAGAAGAACACAGCCATACTAGTTTATAATCCATTTGACACTTCTCTGATTTATTTTTGAATCTTTGAAGAGAAATAAGAAAGTCTCACCAATTGAGACAAAGGCCCAGAGACATAGGCGATATTGCCGAACTCTGTTAACAACTTTGTTGTTATGGTTTGCTAATTCTGTGTGCTTACCTTGAGATCTACATATCTTATTATGAATGCCATGTTTTATCATTATTTCTTCCTCTTTCTTCAATTCCTAAATGGTTAATGAACTCATGCTTTAAAAACTTAACCATAGTCTTTAAAAGATCTTTTCGGATCAAGTGGTATCAGAGAAGGTTGACGGTTGGTTTTTGAGTTTGCATGATTACCAGGGAAAATCTTAATCATGGTGAAGGATAGCTTATTGAAGAGAATCCTGAGATTGGATCAAGAAAGAGGACTCCTCAAAGTGAGAAGATGGCATCAGAAGAGGGACTTTCTCATGATGAGATAGAGTTTTGAAAGACCTTCTTTTCCATGTCAGAGATGGTAAAGGTTTTATATGATGATTACTTGGAATGAAAGAGACCGATTCTAGGTGAATCTTCAAAATCCAAAAGTGAAGAAGGAGAGGATCCTCCTAAAAATCCTCCTTCACCTCCTTCTTCTCCATCGACTTCTTCTTCTTCAAGTACAAATTCCAAATCCACCGCAAGAAAACATTCCCATAAACATAAACATGATATGTCTTTACTTAAGCTTGATGTGAAGTTTGAATTACCCATGTATGATGGTGAAGTCAATGCAGAGAGGCTTGATAATTGGGTCAAATAGATGGAAGTTTATTGCAGTGTGCAAATAATAAAGGATGAGGCAACTCAAATCAAGTTGGCATCACTTTGTCTTGCAGACACAACACTCATCTGGTGGTAAAGAAAGCTGCAAAATGGCATGCAACAAGTGGGTAATGTATTTCCATCATGGCAAGTTTTTGTTTCTGCACTTAAAAAGCAATTTTATCCTTTGGGTTATAAAGAGAAGGCTTTAATTGAATGGCAAGGTCTTAAACTAAGAAAAGGAAAAACAATGCAGGAATACATAGATGAATTTCATAAGATGGAATTAATGTTAGACATTACATTACATAGCCAAGAAACTCTTATGAAGTATATAGGAGGTTTACCTGCACATATTCGTAACACTGTATTTATGCTTGGACCTACTAATATTGATGAGGTTTCTGTCCAAGCAACATACATTGAGGCAGGGAAAAAAAGTGTTCATTTATCAGGGGAATCATCTTCAAGAAAAGAGGACAAAAGGAAGTAGAATGGAAAGAAAGCAAATTCAATGACAAGAAAGGAAGAAAATCTCTCTTGCAAGCATTGCAAGAAAGAAGGGAATGATGATGACCATTTCTAGAAATTGCATCCCGAGAAGAGACTGAAGTGGTTCAAAGAAAGGAAAGGGAGGCAAATAGCTATAGCAGCAACACGGCCAACAAACTTGGGATCAGATTTGGGTGATGAGTCTAAAATCACAACGGTTGGTTTGACAGGTAAAATTGGTGATGGATATGATTCTAGAAGTAAATTGTTTCACATAAGGGTCGTAATGATGCATACTAAGGTCGACACATTGATAGATAGTGGATCTCAATCTAACTTGATTTCAGAGGAAGTGGTTAAACAATTGGGATTAAACACTCAAATACATCATAAACCTTACTCACTTAAATGGATAAGCAAAAATCATAAATTGCACATAACAAATCAATGCACTTTAAAGTTTGAAATTTCATCAAAATTTGTGGATGAGGTAATGTGTGATGTGGTGCCACTCAATGAATGTGGTATGGTCTTAGGCAGTCCTTATTTGTATGATCGCAAAGAAATCTTTCACAGGGAACATAATCAATATCACTTAACCAAAGAAGGCAATGAATATGTTGTACATTCTCATCACTTAAAAGAAAATCAATCTCTTCAAACAATGGAACAATTAAGGAAGGTCGCTCATGCAAGCAACACACCTATAATTGTGCCAAATCAAGAAATTGATCTTAAGCATGAACATGAGATGATTTGTATTAGGAGCAGAATGAACTGATTACAGACTGAATACCATAAACACAGAGATAGGAAGAATAACACAAATATTCAGTGAACAATATCTTCTATTAAATAATGAAATAGGTTGAAACTGCAAAACTACAGAACTGAAACTTGCTCGAATGGTGGTAGCTATCTCTGAGAAGAGATGTGGCTACTATGCACATTTGTCCGAGCAGAATGGATTACAATGAGGCTCCATAGGCCCTTTTCATATTACTCATGAATGCCAAAACCCTAGACATCCAAAAACCTAACCCTAGAAGGTGAAACACCAAAAGTCATGTGGGCCCTATGGGTAAGTTGGTGTAATTTGGTACCTCAACTTCCTAGGGTCATAAATTTTGCATACGAACTCCTTTTTAGATGCGTGATAGCCCATTGGAAAGGTATTTTAGAGAAATACACATTCCGTCGTCAGACTATGAATCCATCTTCATTGTGACTGTGGCGAGCCAAAACAAAAATGTTTAGGGCCCCAAAACAACCCTGAAAGTACAACAAGATGTGATGACATGAAAACATACAAAATAGGTCAGTTGGATTAGGCAAGAGGCCACCCGTATCCACCTGGAGAATGTGGGAGGCTTCAAACAGCCCCAAAAGTGTAGAACTCACAATTATAAATCAGTACAAAAAGACGTGTCAAACAAAAACAGACACGAGGGGCCAGTTGGAATAGGTGGGTGGCCACTAATATCCATATGGATCAATCCTCCCCCCTTATGAAGCAATGGTCTCCATTGAGTTGAGTTCCCCCATCAGGTGAGGAAACTTTTGTTGGATTTGGCCCCGGGTGAGCCACTTACCTTGGTGTAGGAGTTGCCCTACCTTGACAACCTAATAAAGCTGGATTTGTTGTTGGCGAGTGCCCTTGACCTGTGTGTCCACTATATGATCAGTGGATGCTTGTTCCATGCAGTCAGGGTTGAGCTCTGTTGGTGTTAGTTATTAGACGATCTCATAGGTGTCCAATAATGGTGGAAAATATGGCCGAAGGAGGTCCACATTGAATACTAGATGCAGACCCAAGAAGGGTGGAGTGTTGAGCTTAAAATCATTGCTACCCACAACCTTGGTGATAGTGTAAGGCCCATAACGAAGTGGTCGAATCTTTCGATGGGGCCCGATGAGACACTCCTTCTGCAAATGTAACCAAACTTTGTCGCCAACCTAAAACTGGTGTGGTACCCTATGTTTATCATGGCACTGCTTGTACTTAGCATTGGATTTTTGCAAAATCTCTTGGACTTGTTGGTGGATGTGATGAATATGCTCAATGAATCTGGTGCCTTTGTCAACTGTAGACTAATAAGGGAAAGATTTTGTCTATGCGGTGGCAAGAAGAAGTGCAACATCAATGGGTCCCAAGGGTTGGAATCCCAGACCCACCTGAAATGGGCTATGGTCGATGGAAATATGGAGAGCCCTGTTGTAACTGTGTTGGACATATGGCAAACTCTCGTCCCATGTACGGGGATTCTTAGAATTGTACATGTGTAGGATGTGCACAATCATTTGATTGACGACATCGATTTGGGGGTGGAAAGAAGTGGATTTTGTGAGCTTGGTATCCAACAGAGACCAGAGACTCGACCAAAAGGTGTTGAGGAACCTATTGTCTCAGTCGAAGATGATGGTTTGTGGTATCCCAAAGTGAACCCAAACTCGTTCAAAGAAGATCTTGGTAGTATCAGTCGTTGTGATAGTCTTCTTACAGGCTGTGAGGATGGCCATCTTCGAAAACCGATCAATGACCACAAACACACAGTCATTTCCTTACTTGGTGGACGGTAAACCAAACATGTAATCCATGGAGATGGACTCCCATGGCTTCTCAGGAATATGCAAAGGGATGTATAAGCCTTGTTTCTTGATGGTCGTCTTGGAAATGGTGCAAGGAGTGCAAGATATGATATACTTGTTGACGTCCAGTTGAAGTTTTGGCCAATAAAAATGGTTTCGAAGGATGACCACAGTTTTCTCTATGCCAAAATGTCCTGCCACCCGACTGTAGTGGGCTTCCCAAACCAGATTTGCACGCTCGCTTGTAGGAACACAGAGATGGCCCAGGTGGAATAAGAGTCCATCCTTAATGTGAAAATTAGTGACAGTGGCGCATGTACCCAAGAGATGATATGTGGTGGCAAAGTCCGGATCTTGTTGGTAAATTTGGGGCCACTCTGATGTTTCATGTCCACAAGAATGGAGCACAGTGATAAGTGCATCCACAGGAGGCTGACTGAGGCAGTCAATGACATGATTAGAGATACCTGTCTTATACTTGATGTTGAGATGGAACTGTTGTAGGTAGGTGGACCACTTCTGATGGCGGTTGTTCTGCAATTTCCCATGTGTCTGTATGAACTGCAGAGGCTTGTGATCAGTGTGTATGATCGTCTTTGTCCCCAGAATATAATGTTTCCATTGATGGCAGGCTTGTACAATGGAATACATTTCCTTGTCATAGGTGGGGTATTTACGTACAGTATCAGAGAGTGTCTCACTATGGTATGCTATCAGATTCCTGTGTTAAGTGAGAACTGCGCCCACAACATAGTCATATGCACCATTCTCAATCTCGAATGGTTGTTGCAGATCGGGCAAGGAGAGTACTGGAGCTGAGAACAAACGATGTTTCATATCTTCGAATTATCATTGATGCTCCTTCCCCCACACAAACTTGGACCTACCACCACCCTTGGTCACTTGGATGAGGGCCCAGGTAATATGGGAGAATCCCAACACGAACCGTCGGTAAAAATTGGTGAGTCCTAAGAAGCTCTGAAGATCGGTCAGTGTGTTCAGGGCTGGCCAATCATGGATGACTTGGATATTATATGGGTCAACATGTACCCCATGCTCATCAATAATGTAGCCCAGGTATTGAACCATGTTCATGCCAAAAGAGCATTTTTTCAAGTTGGCATAAAGCTCGTGTTGTCGCAAAGTGCTCAAAACCTGTTGAATATGTCGCATGTGCTCCTCCCATGTTTTGATGAAGATGAGGATGTCATCCAAATATACTACCACAAAGGAGTTGGTGAAGGGTCTCAATACATCGTCCATCAACCTCATGAAAGTGGTTGGTGCATTTGTTAAGCCAAAGGGCATGACTAGACATTCGTAGAGACCTTCCTTAGACTTGAAGGTTGTCTTCCAGACATCCGTTGGTTCGATGGGAACCTGGTGGTAGCCAAACTTCAAGTCAATCTTCTTGAATAACTTGCCCCCCTTGAGTTGGTCAAGAAGGCCATCGATCCTGGGAATGGGATCGCGATTCCTGACGGTGATTTTTTTTAAGGCTATGTAATCAATGCAGAGTCGCCAAGTCACGTCCTTCTTCTGCACCAGTACAATCGATATTCCGCAAGGGGAGGAGCTGGGTATGATGTGCCCATTTTGAAGAAGCTCTTGGATCTGACGCCTGATTTCATCATTCTCCATCAACAAGCGTCGATAGACTGGTCTGTTAGGTAGAGGTGCATCGGGGATCATATCAATTGGATGCTTGACTTGGAAGTGTGTCAGTACCCCTGTAGGTGAGACATAGATGTCTCTGTATTCTTCCACGATCCTATCCACTTGCTTCTGCTACAAAGAGAGGTGTTGTGCAGAGGCCAAGGATGTGGTGAAGACCTTCTACTTACTGTGAACATGGATCACAAAGAATACGAACTTCCTGGTCTGTGAAATGACCTTAATACATTGCTTAGCATAGATTAAATAAATAACAGTATGCAATGCCACCTCTAGGATCCTGTACAATTGTCTACCCAAAGTAATAATAACATTGTGGGGTCTAGACTCATACACAACATGACACTTCCAAAAATATGGTTGTCCTAAAAGAACATCACAAAATTTAAGGGGATCTATCTCACACAGTACCTCATCTTTGAAAGGCTTGATGTTGTAGGACACACAACACTGTTGGCTGACACAAAGATCTCTTCCTTGATGAAGACAGTCGATGGTGTAGGGTTTCCGGTGCAGTGTCATTGGAAGGTTCAACCACTTGATGACCTCTACTGAAATCATGCTCTTCTAACTACCGTTGTCGAAAATGAAGTGAATCATATCCCCCTTGACCCACATCTGCGAGTGAAAGAGGTGTTCCCCTTCCTTTGGTTCTTCTGGTTCGTTTGGTCGGACTTTGGTGGTAGCGACTGTGTCACTGGGTTCAGCATCAATAATCCGCTTCCCTCCTTTAGGATTTGACTCAGAATCAGAATCGAACTCTGACTCAAAAGCCTTCAGCTCGGCCACAAGGGACTACTTGGAGTGGCATTCGTCGGTGTTGTGCCAAGGAATTTTATGGTACTCACACCATTTTCCCATGTCCTTCTTCATCTTCTCGTTTACCTTCTTGTGTTACGGCTTGGATAGATTGTCTTGAGGGCACCCATTGTGACTTGGTCCCCTACTATGTGGGTTGGGGTTTCCTTTTCCCTACTTCGGCTGTGAGGGGTTTGTAGATCCAAACTCTCATCGTTTTTACTTAAATTTCTGCTCAATCTTGACAACGTATCTATAAGTTGTGCCCAATGAGGCAATGTCTAGGAACTCCATTTATGTTTGAATGTATCTATGCAAACAACTGTGGTATTTGATAACCAGATGACACTCAAAATATTTGATACCCAATTTGGTGCGGAGGGTATGGAAAATATTGGTAAAGTCTGGTACTGTCTGGTCCCTTTCTTGACATAGGGTGGTCCATCTGGTGTACTGGTCCTCGTAGCTTCCAACAGGGTAGTATTGTTATTTAATGGCATCCTGGAAGGAATACCATGTAGGGGCCACCACAAAAATTTCATATTACTCCACGACCCTTTTCTCAGAGTAGGTATCCCACCAGTCTTTAACATGGGGAACGACCTTGAGGAGTGCAAAAGTGATATTTTCCCGATCGAAAAATTTGTGGACCGAAAAATATCCTTCAAGCAGATTTAACTATTTATCTACAAAATTTGCATCTATCAGTCCTTCAAATAATGGAATATAAAAATTTACCTGTACCTTGAAGGGGGTTGCATGGCTTCCTGATGAAGATGCATCTCCCGTGGGCAACCGTTAAAGGATCTACGCAAGGTTGTCCATCATTTCATTCCTATGTCGCGCGAGGGTTCCTCGAGCAACATTTTAATAGGATCTCCTGCTCCATCATATTTCTTTTCATCTCCCATGAGTTTTTGTCGGTCTCGGTGCGACCGATCTGGTAATGGTTCGATTGGTTCGAGTCCCAACTTCTTGTACCCATACCTTATCGAGGACATGAACGAAGAAAAATAAATGAAGAGTTGAATGCTCTGATACCACTGATTTGGATTTAGGAGCGGAAGGAACTAATTATAGAATGAATACCATAAACAAAGAGATAGGAAGAATAACACAAATATTCAATGAACAATATCTTCTATTAAATAATGAAATAGGCTAAAACAATAAAACTGCAGAACTGAAACTTGCTCGAATGGTGGTAGTTATCTCTGAGAAGAGATATGGCTGCTACGCGCATCAGTCTAAGAAGAATGGATTACAATGAGGCTCCATAGGCCCTTTTCATATTACTCATGAATGCCAAAACCCTAGACATCCAAAAACCTAACCCTAGAAGGTGAAACACCAAAAGTCATGTGGGCCCTATGGGTAAGTTGGTGTAATTTGGTACCTCAACTTCCTAGGGTCACAACTTTTGCATACGACCTTTGTTTTAGGCATGTGATAACCCGTTGGAAAGGTCTTTTGGAGAACTACACATTCTTCCATCATACTCTAACTCTATCTACATTCTGATTGTGGTGAGCCAAAAAAAAAAATGTTTAGGGCCCCAAAACAACCCTGAAAGTACAACAAAATGTGCTCACATGAAAACATACAAAATAAGCCAATTGGATCAGGCGAGAGGCCACATGTATCCACCTAGAGAATGTGTGAGGCTTCATACAACCTCAGAAGTGTAGAACTCACAATTATAAAGCAGTACAGAAAGACATGCTAAACAAAAATGGACACGAGGGGCCAATTGGAATAGGTGGGCGGCCACCAATATCCATTTGGATCATGAGATGATCGTAGAATGGAAGTTCAATCATACTTTTCTTCAAGATAAGCTAATGTCATGCAAGTACTACAAACATATTATCTTGTTTGTAATCATATTTATGATGTTATCATTGCTAATGTTTTAAACATGGATGGTAGTGTCTTTAGTAAGATGTGACAGAGTACAGGTGGCTAATAATATGTTGTCAGTTGTCATGGTTGTTTTGCAATTGATCTTGATGAGACAGGTGCACAGGACAGAGTTTAAAGACAGAGAACAAGTGGGGTGGCCTATCTCACATTTGATGACTAGTTAGTATCCTTTTGGAGGACCAAAAGGTCTTAGTGGGGAGGCATGATCCAAAATGGGTCCAGGAAGGCCTAAAAATCAAAGTTCTCATAATTGAATGAAACCATCGCCATTGTGTTTGTCTCATCGTGATGATTTCGACCATATAATGTTTTCCTCAAACGAACACCGTATGTTAAAGTTATCACATTCTAATCAAATTCCCAAACATGCAAAATGTCAATTGGTCAAAGTCAACGCTGATGTCAGAAGTACAATAGGTGACATCATCACGATGTCAGGATAACATCATCATGCTAATGTGGCATCACCAAGAGGTGACACGTTTCACAGAGATTCGACATTTTTCGGGCCAAGTCGGCACTGTACATATTTGACACATGTCATTGTACGGATAACATGTGACAGTCTGTACATGGCATGGCCCAATGATAGGCTAACACGTGGTAGTACGAACGATAGTTGGACCTGTATGGTAGGCGATGTGGAAGGTGACTGGGCAGGTGACTATGCAATATGGACATGATGTGGCACGACATGTGGCAGGTACGACAGTGCAACACGTGGAAGGTACAATGATGGCATGGCAGTGTTGATTGGACAACTGACTAGACTAATGCGTCAATAGTACGAGCCAATCCCAGGGGGACACATGTCCCAATCACAGGGTGCCACGTGGAACCCCAGATTTGTCCAAGATTGGTTGGGTAAAAGTTTTTTCTACCTCAGTGGGAATTGAACTCGCGACCTCTAAGTTGGGCAACAAACTAACAACCAAGGTGCTACCACCTCCGCTATATGTGTGTTTTGTTATAGAAATGACACAAATTATATTTAAGTTTGTGGTGGCACGGTTTAGGGGATAAGCCCTGGTCGACAGGGGCCAACCTCGACCGACCAGGGGCTGGAGACCAGGGCCTAACCAATTGTAGGCACGTGGAGCATTAGAGCGAGGCCATATGGCCAAGCCACATGACCAAGACCCGAAGGGTAAGGGGCCAACGTGTCAGTTTCAGCCCAGGGGCATCTGGCACCGCCCCATATGATCAAGAGCGCAGAGGAAGAGGGTTTCACCCAACATTTGCCCAATTTATGGGTTTTAAACCATATAATAAGATTTTTTATGATTTTAAGCCTGTTTTTTATGGATATTGGTCATTTTGGGGAGATCTGGAGCCCTTTTTTAGGCCAGATCTTGGGAGGAAGTTGGGAGGTTGTTGCCAACTTCAAACCTATATAAACCAAAGGTTCTTGAAAACCTTGGACAAGTTCAGAATAAGAGAAATTTTGTATAATTGTGAAGCCAAAGACATTTTTATGCAAGGAAGCCATTGAGGAGAGGACTTTGCGGGCCATTTCTGGGGAGCTTCGCTCAACTGTTTTCAGTGCCGTCAATTGTGTTGGGTTCTTGAGGTCTAGAAGAACACATCCATACCAGTTTGTAATCCATTTGACACTTCTCTGATGTACTTTTGAAGCTTTGAAGAGAAATAAGAAAGCCTCACCCACTGAGACAAAGGCCCAGAGACGTAGGCGATATTGTCGAACTCCGTTAACAACTTTGTTGTTATGGTTTGCTGATTCTTTGTGCTTACTTTCAGATCTTCATATCTTATTATGGCTGCCATGTTATATCATTAATTCTTCCTCTTTGTTTAATTCCTAAATGGTTAATGAACTCATGCTTTAAAAACTTAACCATAGTCTTTAAAAGATCTTTTCGGATCACTTTCAAGAACCACAATGCCTATTTCAACGATGCTCTATGGAAATGAGGATTCCCAAATAAAACCACTAGTATAGAACGAGAAGGGGCCTAGATTAAGATAGGAGACATGACTAGCAATGAGGGATAAATCCAATATTGAGGGATCTGAAATTCAAACCTCCAAACTCTTCCTCAATGCCAAAAGAATATTTCCATGCATGAGATTTGATATATCAAGGGTGGTGGAGCACGTGCCTTAATTTCTCATATAAAAACTCATATGCTAAGTGTGTTTTCCATCTTTCAACCTTACTGTCAGATTTATTACTTGATTGGAAATGTGATTCTGAAGGTTTTTTCAGATCAGATGCCCTCCCTTAATACTTAACAATCCTTCTTCTAGTTGAGCTCTAGTGTTAGTGAGCCTATAGGATTATTGATTAATTGATCTCAATATATGACAATAAGAGATTGATTGATAATTTCTCTACTAGCCCTTGAATTCTAACCATTGTTTTTCTTAGTTATGGAACTTGTGGAGTTGATTCTTTGAGTAGCACTTGGATGATTATGGAGGAATCATCAAGGATAGTAATTTCCTAGACTCCTTGATTTAAAGCAATGTGAAGTCCTTGATACAAGGCTATTCACTATGTTTCTTTGTTTTCCACTTTTTTAGTCCCCATTCAAATCCATTTTCTACATTCCCTCCAATATCAAAGAGGACCCCACCACACTATGCTTCCCCTAATTAAATCATTTTTTTTTAAGTAAAAAAGGCAGAACCTATTATATTAGCTTTTCCAAACAAAACTCATACATCTAAACTGCCAACTATCCCGCCGGGTTAACGGAAATCGAGACAGTCGGCCTTCGATGCAATTTGTGGAAAAAATTAGGCTTCCATCTGTCTCGCCCGAAGGAAACCAAGACGTTTGGTGCCCAATAGTTTGCAAAGATCCCCTTAGTTTCTAAATTACAACATAATGAAACTTAAACAGAACCAGAGCCTTAGCTCTAAGAAAAAAAAGATTCTAATCATAACCATTAACTGTACCCATTACCTGGTACTCACTGCATTGTCCATGTCCTCGCCTCCTTCCTTCTCTCCTGCCCTGGCTGGCAGCACGAAGGCCTGAGCACACATCGGGCATCTCTATCCCGGTGGCTTGTTGGAGTAGGCGTCATAGAGCATATCAATGCGCTGACTAGTTAGAATGGCATGATGGATTTGGTCCTCCACCAAGATCCTCAACTCGAACATCAGCTCCAAGTGTTCCGGGTGGAAGAATGGCGGTTGGAAACGTCATTCTTCTTGCATGACGGATAAGGGACATGGCATAGCAACCATGCCACCCTCCCTCTCCCAGCTTTCCTTCGGCGGTGCCCCTTCTGGTTGTGTTTCCTCCACCTCTGCTATCATTTCTCCTCCTGGCTTTCCCATTGTTTCATATCTAGCTCCTGATGAGTGTTGTTCCTGCTGAGCCGTCCGGTCGCCCACACCCAGGGATAATTATTCTGCATTTGTTACCTTATGCACGTCCATGCCTTCTGGAAAATCTTCAACAATATAACAAATAGGGGGTTCCTCCTGTTGGGCATCCTCTCTGTGGGAGTTGTGCTTTTCCATGGTGGCCTGCATGGTGGTTTCCCTTGGAAAACAAGTAGGCGGGTTCCAATTGTCTAGAGTTGTGAAGAGTTGGTGTTCCGTAGGGGTTTGAATGGATTCTTTTGGAATAACTTCTTCTACATAGGCCATGGGAGGCGTTCTAGGCTTCCTAGCCTTGTGGACAAGTTGTGTTCGAGCAATGGACAACGCTCTCTCAAATTTTTGTTGTCTTCTCTGGCAAGCGTCGAAGGCATACTAGGCAGCGCCCCTGCGGGGCTTTCCCCTTTCTCTTGGCATGTAGATAATCCAAACAGTGGTCAAGGCGACGATGAGGTGACAATACCCACACCATAGCTCAGGAATGCCCGTCTTCTGCAACTCGAATTCGAAATGAGCTCGTCTTCTACTGAGATCGTAGATATTCATGAGGAGTGATGCGAAAGGATCCGCCATTAAGGCTATCTTCTTAGTGCGTTGTGCGTCTGTCCCCTTCACTCGCATGGGAGGACTCGACCCATTAGCCTGGCTACTCTGATTTGCTCCCTTCCTTAATAATGAGGGGATGGGAGCCGATGGCCTGTATTTAAATCCCAACCTGGCTCAGTACCACGTGGCTCGGCTGCTCTAGGTGACACCCCATCCGGGGTAGTTAAATCAAATTATTATTATAAGAATAAATTGTTAATAATAAAATCAAATTGTTATAATAAAATTGCAAAAAAAAACCCATAAAAAAACATTTTGAAGAAAAACAAACTTAAAACACCCAAGTTTTGCCCAAATTAAGAAAATAAATTATATCAACAATGAAACCACTTTTAAAAAATCAAAACATAATTAACCTCTACAACAAGTCTTGAACACTCATGTGAACAATCATTTTTCCTCAAGCACAAAGTGAAAGAAAAACCATACTCTATTGAACTTTGAACATAGAACTTCCACTTATGAATCATATGACTTAGTAATAACACCAAATGTATTTTATGCAACTTAATATCTACCCATAATAATAATAAACAAACAAATTTATATAACATTTAAAAAGATATAAATCTATCTTCCATCTCCCTTTGCCATGTGATCACATAGTCATAGTGGTAAATATTTCAATTAATATTACAATTCAATTCCATCTCCCTTTGCCATGTGATCACATAGTCATAGTGGTGAATATTTCAATTAATATTACAATTCAATTCCATCCCCTTTGCCATGTGATCACATAATCATATTGGTGAATATTTCAATTAATATTACAATTCAATTTGATAATATCAACATTAAAGTTTTAAAAGTTAAGCAAGGATGTGTATTTGAATGTAAAACTCCCACTTGTAAAATTAAGTGATAATATCAAAGAGACCACACTTCACTGACTAACTCTTCCCTTCACTTGGAATTCCTATAACATAACAGGCTTCACTTGAAACTTAAGAATTTATTGTAGATGATGTTAGATAAATAGTGGATAAACAACCTTCATAACTAGTATACAACCTCTATTCATAAGAGGCCCCATCAATTACAACCGATAGGACTCATTAATAAAATGCATTGTAATGATTACAAAAGTTATGACCTCCCTCTTATGATACCCCACAAGTTATGTAAAAAGACCCTAATGAAAATCCTTAAACCTACAACATTTCATCATAAAAGATACATAACATTCAAAAATAAATAAAGCACTTTTAATACCAAACCAAATGGTACTCAATTATATATATATATATATTAATAAAATATCACATAAACCAATGATACCAAGTAATTATCACATTAGGCAAATAGTACTCTTGGTTAAAAATAATTGTTTCATCCATAAAAACAAAGAGATATGAAAATCATAATGACATAGAGAAGTAACTTCAATTTGAATGACCCTCCCACCTACTATGCTATTCTCTGTAAATGATTTCACTTTAAAATCTATGAAAGTCTTACCTTAATTAAACCCTTCTCAAATATGAAGTACAATCTCATTGCATCAATTACTTGATACCATGATAAGATTTAAAAGTGAAGTGTAACGCACGAGCATAAAATCTAAATGACAACATTATCACAAAGCCACAAATATCTCGAAACTAATAAATTATCATATATATCAATAATTTTATTTTATATTTTAAATGTAAATAATTTAAAAATATGGTATAAATGTGCGCTTAATAGTTATACATAATTGAACTTAAATTTCATATTAACATTAATAAAATTATATTAAAATTTCTAAATTATTATTAAATTAAATAAATTGACATAAACATCTCATACAAAGATATAATAATAAAAATTTAAATATTATTTAAAAATATGGTATAAATGTGTGCTTAATAGTTATACATAATTGAATTTAAATTTCATATTAACAACAATAAAAACTATATTAAATTTTTCAAATTATTATTAAATTAGATAGATTGAAATAAACATCTCATACAAACATACACTAATAAAAAAATTAAATACAAATATAATAAATATTAATATTATGAGAATATAAATATATTTTAATAGAAAATATATTTTAAAAATAATAATTTAGTAAACAATACAAAACATTATCATAACATGTTACATCAAATAAATTGTAAATATTTATATATCAAATCATTATAACACGTTACATCAAATAAATTATAAATATTTATATATAAAAATGGTTATAGATAATAGTGCATAATAATTTGTGATATTTAAGATACTAAATACTTAGAATATATATAATAATAATAATAATCTATTTTTAAGGTCACGGCTAAGCTATATCAAATTGGTGTATGAGACCCCCTTGTTTGTGGGACAAGGAAGGGACCTCCTCTGCCCAGTTATTTGACTGGTAAAGTCTACGAAGATATACATACTCTACCCCCCTCTGAATTTGAACTTGTAACCTCTTAGGAGGAAACACATGTTCTTAATCATTAGACCCACTCTTGTATATATAATCAAGTCATTAATTTAATTTAATTTTTGAATTAACTTTATTCATAAAAATTATTTTAAAGTTTCAATATACATCCGGTTTCCTTTCCATGTCAAATATTATTTCCTTCCAAATAAAGAATATAGTAATAAAAACATCTTCACTAAGTGCACAATCATATTATGTCTTCATTGTTATTTAAGTTATGGTTTCTTACTAGTGTAATTTATTTTATCCTAAGTTTTTAGGAGGCATATACTTCACCCACGTTATTGCCAATTTGCTTTTCAATTTTTTTCACTCTTTCATTGACAACACATATTGTTAGTTAGGTAGTTTGTCATCTCTCTACCTTTGTCAGCACTCTGCATGGCCCAAGCCATTTGTTATAACTTGCTATAGCTTGTTATATATGAAGATGGTTGTAATTCTTTTTACATTGACTAGAGAATTTGTAAAATTTAAGATCCTCGCTTAATTTAGATTGGTTATGCATTTTTCAAGATGGTGGAAATTTGCAATGACCAAATTTTTGAGTTAATTTCATTGATTAAACTCATTTTAATTTATCTTATTTCTAATTTTTTTAGGAGGCATGTACTTCACCCATTTATTGTCAATTTGCTTTTCATTTTTTTCCACTCTTTCATTAAAAACACATATTGTCAGGGTCAGGGTCAATTAGGTAGTTTGTCAATTCTCCACCTTTGTCAACACTTTGCATGACCCAAGCCATGATTATAACCTCCTACATCATATAAATTACAAATATTTATATATGAAGATGATTGTAATCACCTTATTCTTTTTACATTGACTATAATGTATGGGAATTTGTAAAATTTAAGATTCTCACTTAATTTAGATTAGTTATGCATTTTTCAAGATGGTGGAGATTTGCAATGAATACATATACTTGACCAAATATTCGAGCTAACTTCATTGATCAAACTCACTTTAAATTTTGACATACTTTATGTTTCCCTTTTGTGTCAATCATATATCCATTATTAACTAAGTATTAACTAAGTAAAGTCAAGCGATATAATTTAAAGAACTAATAACTTAGATGTTTGGCACCTTTAATGAACATTTTCTTAAAAATTAACCTTATGTAATGACTCCATCCTTCCTTCCCTTCCCATTTTAAATTTAATTTAATTAATCTATCGTATTGAAGCAATTAATATATATATGTATGTGTATTAAAAAGTTGTTGCAGCTACATTGTACAACATAATAATTCTTTCCACAAACCAAACTATCACAAAATATCCAAAAATCAAAATCAAGCCCTACATATTGAGTTGTTCTAGCTTGTCTAAGATTATAACAAAGAATCCTACAAGTATTATCCTGATGTATTAACCTAATAACAAAATTATTTTGCAAAAAAAAAATTGAACTTGAAATAAAAAAAGACCCTACTAGTTATGGGATTCATGCCTGTCTCCTATTGTTGGCTTGGGATCCTAATTCATAAGCTCCATTTCAAGGTCTTTTGGTGCTTGTTGATCTGTTTCCTCTTCTTGTGCCACTCTGGAATAGACCCAATTGATAACCTTGGGTTGGAAGTCTCATATTGTGAGCTCTTAGCAAGGCCAATGACCAAGTGTTATAACATATTACAATGAGCATCCGAATTGTCAATCTTCTTTTTATGTTGCGTCACTATCTCTAGTAATTCTGCATTATCATTGTTATGAGATTCATCTAGAGTAGATACACTATTTTGCAAATTTGAAATGGCTACTTGATTGTGAACTAACATCATGTCTTATCTCCTCAAAATGCATCGCAAATCCATGACTTCACATGGGAAACATCATCTTGGATGATTATTCTCTACAATGGTCCAATTGTTCTAAGATTTTCCATAGCCAACAATTGGGGCATCGACAGTCCACGTAGAGCATATATTGGCATTCCAAGTCAAAGCCCCAATCTTTCATACAACAAATCCCAAATCTAGACCTATACCTCTGTCTCCATGCTCCTCATTGCCTCTAAAAAGATAATACAAAGAAGATTCAATAAGTAGATAGGGTAGGTCCAATCCCTCCGTAGACCCGATGCGTACCAACAAAATCCTAATCAATTCCCAAGTCAAATTAATCCCACCATCATTCCTCATTTTAACATAAAGACTAACATAGAACTACTCCTCCATGTATGAAGGGTGTGAAAGTACCAACATTGTAATGGGAGTTAATACTCGTATCTTCTTCTTAAATGGGTTGTGCCACCTATCTAACCTCGTTATGCTCATTGTGGCTATATAAAGGAGTTTACAAACTATACCTTAGGGGATTTGAAATGATGCCAATACATCACCTTTTTTTTCTCAAGGATTCAATGTTTAGTCGCATGGCTTCATTAACCAGGAGATCCACCTATTGATTTTGATCTTGCAATTCATGAAAGTATGTCATAGAATCAAAACTCATCGCCTCTTTTGTATTCTATGAATGATCCATGCCAATATACAATCTTTTGGAGTGGAAGAGTGACACATATACTTTATAATTACTATGGAATCCACAATGAATAAAAGACTTCATATTTTCCTCAAGTCTAACAACCTCAATCCTTGAAAAATGGCTATCTCTTAAACTTAATTATTAGTTACCTCTCCTAAACTTCATTTAAAATTTGTTTTAATTTCTGTCCTCAAAATTAGATATAATCTCTACACCTACCACCCTTAAATTTAATTTAATTTTTTAATAACTATACATTGTATAAAATAATTTAAATTTTTCTAATAAATAATATGAAACTTAATCTTTAATATTTCTTAATTATTAGTCGATTGTATTCTGTTGTAACTAATCACTAATGTATAAAATAAAAATTATTTCCATTTACATCTTCCATTTTAAACTCTTATAATTAAATGTCTTATTTTAAGAAGTCACAATTATGTTCATTATACTAAACATATAAAAAAACATAAAAACATAAACATGTTAAAAATAGCCTTGGGGTTTCATGTATCCTTTGTGTTTTGAAATCTTTGTCTTTGTTTAAAAACACATAGAAATAAAAGTCAAAAGTTGAATTGCAATTGCCCCTTATTGAAGATAATAATATTTTTCTTCTCTGTACATGTTAGAAAGTGTGAAGTGGGGTTTCCTGTCCAAAAGTCCAACTGGATCAAACAAAGCATGTGAGCAACATGTGGTGTTGCTGGCTAAATTGAATGCTAAGTATGGTTGAGTGGGGGCCATTAGGTTTCCATGCTCATGAATCCATTAGTTCATGGGTGGACAATATATGGTAACAATATGGGCAAAGGATGATGGTAAAACTAAAGGTAATCGTGCCAATGAGGAGACATACAAAAGTGAAAAGCACATGTGCCAATGCTTCTACTAAATTCATACTATGTATCTTTCTTGGTCATTGGGCTATCCCTAGGAATTGTCGACCTTGGGTGTGAAATATATTCATGTTCATTGCCTTTGATTTGGGTAAAGCATCCACAATAAAGTGGGATACTCCAAAGTCAATTACACATTGTTTTTTTTAAATGGGGGCTTGAGAAATTCTAAGCATAATTTCGTATAAAAAGCAGTAGAGTTAATTAAAAGTGGAATGGAGCTTTTATTAGCAACAAAATCAATGAGGGTTTTCACTTTTATAATGTTTAATTAAATCTAATATATTAAATGATATAATCTAAATGTTTTATATGTTTTTGGGTATTTTCAAGTTTTTAGGATATTAAATTGATTTATATATTTAAAAATGTTATTTAAGTAATGTAAAATTGTGATTTTATAACAATTATGTTATCGGTGATAATTAAAAATGTTATTTAAATAACATAAAATTGTGATTTCATCAACAATTATATTATCAATAATAATTACTGAAAAATCAAAAAACATATAAAATTTAGATTACATAACTACTACTACTAAATAGTATTAAAAACATTAATCAGGTTCTCTTTTACTCATTGAATTGTTTGTATTAATGACAAATTATTACTCTAGCAATGATGGTTTGAGTATGGGCAGTGCTGCACCAATTCTGGCTCTAGGCTCTTTTTTGACTGATTTTAGTTGTTGAGGATAAGTGTCTATCCCTACGCCTACGCCTATGCCTGTCAATGGGTCATGAAAGGATAGTGTATGGATGGGAATCTGCATGCAGGGCCAAAAAGGAGGAAAAAGAAAAAGCTGGGAAAGAATGAGACAGGTCGGTTGGTTGAGAATGACTTAAAGTTAAGTTTTTCATGGCATCAGACCTTATCACTTCGTACTAGTCCTGCATGAGAGGCCCGCTCTTGGCTTGATTTCCTTCTTTCCTTGTCGAGTAAAAGCCAAAGCCAAAGCCAAGATTCATTCTCCATTATGAAAAGCAAAGGCATCGGGTTAGATTTTTCTGCTGTGGCAGTGTGGCTGGCGTTGAATAATCTATGAACAGTAAAGGGATTTTGCAGCTGATCATTCCCAATCTTAACAGACTGGATCTGATCACAGCATATTTGAATTTATATATTCGTTGTCCTTGTGAGATCTTTCCATATGGTGCCTGTTACATATTTGATGGTTTCACGGTCTGCACATGATATGGCCAGCTAATGCTGTGATTTCGTCTTGTTTCAGAGCAGCCGAGGCAGCTGAATGAGTGATTATAGTGAAAAATTTATGTAACTTTGAGCTTAGTTTGTTGCAGTTTTTGTTATTTTTTTTTTCTTGTATTGGGTATTGCATTGGAGTGAAGACATGGCTCTTTGGGATGCTAGTAAAAGAATAGGATCTGGGATAGGCCTGTGCCTGCAGTTTGCTTGTGCAAACCCTATGATCTCCCTTGAGCTGTTAGCTGTCGGAGTGGTTACTGCAATATATCCACAGTTTTGCATGAGGGTATTCATGTCACCAGTGGTAATTTATACTGCCATGTTGCTGACTGCACTTTTGAGGACTGGACACCGCCAGCAGCAGGAGAAGCTGTCAAGGAAGAAGAAATCCATGGGCACCCATAATGAAGCAGATTCAGCAGGAGCAGATCATGATGGCTCCATTAATGAAGTTTCTGAGGTGACAATGAGGTTTGGAGAGCAAACAATAACAGAGGCCCTTGGTACTGAAGAGTCCGTGGGTGAAGGGAAGATATGGGATATAGTTGAAATGGAGGATGATGAAGATGGGTTACATAGAGAGATTGTGATTACAGAGGAAGGTGTGATGTATAGGAGCCAGTTGGATGTGATAATGGAGGATATAGAAGGAGAAAATGGTACACCATTAAGACAAACTGATGATGAAGATGATGATGATGATGGCTATATTGATCCTTCTGATCAGGACGATGAAGATGTTGAGGAGCGAAGCAAAGTTCTTCTGGAGGAGTTTTTCTCTCACACGTTACAGTCCCCATGGAAAACCTTCCACAATTCTAATTCTTCTGATGATATGGAAAGCTCTTCAGAATCATCTGTCGATCATGGTTCCTTGGGAGACTTGGGTCCTCTTGTTTACGAAATTCATGATCAGTCTGGTGGATTTGAGGAATTGTCCAGAGGCCAACAAAATATGGATGAAGAAGAATTGATGGATGAAAATCTGTTCGAGATAGTGCATGTGGGCGATGTCCAGTCGGTCCCCGAGGACGATAATTTGATCGAGATTGCTCTTTCTGATCATCAGGAGACCATGAATTCTCCAGAGGAAGCTGTGAAGCTCATAGATCCGGGCTTTACACAGAGGAAGGCCGATCATGATCAGGTTCAAATGGGTGGAAATTCAATTCATCCTGAGGAGGGGAATTTAATTGAGATTGATCTGTCTGCAGCAGCTGATAATTTCGATGTCATGCAAAGTACTGAAATGGAATCTGATGATGATCATAAAACTCGAAATCCTGCGGAATCCACATTTGAGGAGGAGACCCATTGTAGTAAACAGACTGAATTGAAGCATGGAGAAATTCATCAGCTGGAGACTACTGAAATCAGAGATGATGCAACGCCATCAAAACCACCTTTGGGATCTGAAGGAACATAGATCAATTCTTTGATGGCGAGGATTCAAAATCTCAGCAACAATATTTTTTTGGGTGCAACTGGATTCTTGATTTGCAGAACATAGAATTGAAGGCTTCCTCGTGTTGCAGGCCATGGTGTCATAGTATAGATGTCTCTGTGATGAAAATTTTGATCTCAGAGGAGTCCCCATGATCTCAATTCTTTTAAAATGTGATTATGATGGAGCCGAGCTACAAGCTCAGTCCTGGTTAGAGATTTATGAAAATTTAAGATAAGTACAGTATAGGAAGGAATTTTTAATGGGAAAAAAAAATCCGAGATGTATTATAATAGATCATATATAGATAACAATTGCAAGCCTGAATTGCTGAGAAATTGAATTTCTGTTTTCAAATTTTGTTACTGGGAATCATTTAATATATTAAAGCAGTACCGCACGACAAGAGTAAAGTAGAATTATTACGGTGCCCATGAAGAATGAACTTTCAACTGCTTTAGATGTACTCTGCTTTAAAGGTGGTCAATTTCCACTTTTGTGCGAATTCAAAGCTAGCTATATGGATACTCTATTGTCTTTTTTTGTTTTTTAATTGATAATTTTTGTTTTTAGGTGTTTGATTCTGGTGAACATTATTATATTTTTAAAATAGTGAAATGAAGGATTACAGTGGAATTTTATATTTTTTTATATAATGATGTAAATATTTAATTTATGAAGATGTATATATTTATTTTTTGAATTTTATATTTTTCATATAGTGATGTGAATATTTAATTTATGAAAATGTATATATTTATTTTTTTAATTTAAAAAATTAATATATTTATCTTTTGAATTTAAAAATATATTTCTTAACCATTAAATTATGTATGGCCACAAATTATTTAATATAAAATTTTAATTCAATATTATATTTAGTAAAATTTAAATATATCATAATTATATGCCATAGTGTTTTTTCTATCATTAAAATATTTGTTTAATCAAAATCATTTAATATTATGGTAATTGTATATGACCACAAATTATTTAATGTAAAATTTTAATTCAATATTATATTTAATAAAATTTAAATATATCATATCATTGAAATATTTGTTTAATCAAAATCATTTAATATTATGGTAATTGTATATGGCCACAAATTATTTAATATAAAATTTTAATTCAATATTATATTTAATAAAATTTAAATATATCATAATTATATATCATAGTGTTTTTTCTATCATTAAAATATTTGTTTAAACAAAATCATTTAATATTATGGCAATTATTGAAATATATGTTTAATCAAAATCATTTAATATTATGGTAATTGTATATGACCACAAATTATTTAATATAAAATTTTAATTCAATATTATATTTAATAAAATTTAAATATATCATAATTATATGTTATAGTGTTTTTTCTATCATTGAAATATTTGTTTAATCAAAATCATTTAATATTATGATTTTTATCAAAATAAAAAATAAAAATCAGTATAAAATTTAGATGAAAAAATATGTAATACCTTTAAAATAAAATGATTACCCATCCTAGTAAATGAATGAAACCAGCAACTAGAAAAAAAAAGATAAAAAAAATGCAAAAAAAAAAATATCACAAACTAAACTAAAACCTTATCTTAATTTTACAAACATAATAAATCGAAAAACCCAAAATATTAATGCACTACATTGTGGAAGCCTAAAACATTAAAATTATTTAAGATTTGCATTTAACTCATTATAATAAATGGCAATGACATCTTCCACATATTCGAAAACTTGTAATTAATTTAAAGTATAACACATAGTTTCTTAAAAAAAAAATATGCCCTTTGTTAAAATACAACTTGGATGTGAATATATAACATCTACTTTTATCTAATCAAATAAGCTTATATTTACTATAATATTTAAATCGAAAGTTAATTTTTAAGTGTTAAAAGTAAAGTTGTTATGCTTCCTTAAATAAAGTTGACATGCTTACTCTCTTATATAAAAATAAATAAATAAATAAATAAACAAACCAATATTCAAATTGAATTATATATATATATATATATATATATATATATATATATATATATATAATGGTTAAGAATATGTGTTTCTTCCTTGGAGGTCACATGTTCAAATTTAGAGAGTGTAGTGTATGTACATATGCATAGATTTTAGCAGTGAAATGGTGGGGTCCTCTCTCTCATAAACTAAGTAATCACATTAAAGGTGAATCCTAATATTATTCAAGGTTATTTTGATGGCACTTTCCAATGCAAATTTGGGGGTAGAGGAGTTAGAGGCGTACTAGTAAGAGAGTAAAACATAATAGTTACATTTAGAGTTGGGTTGGGATATGGGATGAATAACAAAGAAGAAATAATGACATCTACCATGCTAATGATCATGTTATTGGAGAAGGGTATAAAATTACTTGTTGTCCATGGAGATTCAAATCTTGTTATTGGATGGATTTCAAGGAATCTTTAGGTTAGAAATATTCACTTACAAGCAAGAGTTGAAAGAGTTGAATACACAACAAGTTAGTTTATGATCCAGGTGGATATTGGTGGCCACCCACCTATTCCAACTAGCTCCTCTTGTCATTTTTTCTTTCATCATGTTCTTCGGTGTGCCACAGTCAAAATGTAGACGAAGTCAGAGTTTGATGACATAATGCGTAGTTCTTGAAAAGACCTTTCTAATGGGCTATCACGCACCTAAAACGGAGATCGTATGCAAAAGTTACAACCCCGGTAAATTAATGTACTAACTTACCCAAACGAGGCCCACATGAATTTTGGTGTTTCAACTCCTAGGGTTAGGCTTTTGGATGTCTAGGGTTTTGGCATTCATGTTTATAATAAAAAGGTCTTCAGAGCCTCATTGTAATGATCTTCTTGCGAATGAGCATAGCCATCACATCTCTTCTCAAAGATAACGCTGCCACCATTCTAGTGAGTCTTGCACTCTATATTTTTACAACCTCTTTACAATTCTTTCAGTAATAGAAATCAAGTATTGTTGTATTTCTCTATTTTTAGCAATTTTCATGAGTATTTCATTGTAATTTCTTTGCTTTCTTTTCGTTCTAAAAATAATCTGGAGTTGTTTAGGGATATCACATTCTTACACATTTATAGGGAACTCAACTTTGAGGTGGATTCCCATGCTAAACAATTTATTAATGCAGAGGAAGGTACTGTTGAAAATTTGTTGATTACATTAACATTAATTTATCATAGCAATTTGAACTTCTTTTGCATGTTTGTTTAACCATAGGTGATGTTGGATCATCGCTACCTAACCATAGGCACCTACTCATGCCACCCCCAAGAATAACATATACATCATGGGAAACCCTTCTACATAAGGGGAGAAAACCCAACAACCTTCTTATAGAGAATCTCTTTACCATGACAAAATAACCAAGAACAAGCTCTATCCACTAGAGAAACCCAACAAGAAAGAATCCAGCAACATGGATGCAACACACTCTAGCCAAAGCGCTAGGGTGTCTACCCTCCACTAACATACCACCAACAATACTGCAAAAAAACCTAGCTAGAGTGCTAGTGTAGTTGGCCTTCACCAACACATCACCAAGAGATAAGATAAACCCCAACCAAAATTGCACCATCCTTCCTATTGCAGTTGCATTTGCAACTGCAACTCTTTCCACCAAACTTGCGCTATAGATAAGAGTGAGAGAGTGTGTCAAATGAGGAAGGCGTCACCCTTATTTATACTAATTTGTCTAGTGAATTTTCTAGGAGGGCTGACCTGACTTTCTAGAAAATATAGTTTGTGTTTATCTTTTTCTTCTAGAGCCGAATTTACTTCTGGAGCATTATAATTCTTCTTTATTATTTTTTGTGAGGCTGATTGAGATGTTCTTGAGTTCTTGGCATCTTCATCTATAAGAAAGGTTATCTTAGAGGTGAATACCTCTTGCAGCTACCAGAAACATCAACACTCCCTCTTAGCCAGGGAAGTATTCTCCATGATATTTTTCCTATGGTCCTCATAGCCTCATAGGCTATGCCATGGTCCTCCAACCATGCCATGGTCACACAGTCCATGCTACCGGTAGCATCATCAGGTCACATATGGCTACACCCAATGTGGACCTTTTCTAGGGCCTCATCACCACTAGAATAAACTAGGACCTACACACCCATAGGACCTTCTTTTTCGAATACATTATGAAGATTGACCATAGTTACAATTTCAACACTCCCTCTTAACTAGGGAGATATTCATAACAACTAGCTAATCTATGCTCAATTTGAAAAGACTATCTAGTGAAAGGTTACATCAAAATATCATCATCTGCATAACCTGCAACAACTTGTCATAACACATGACTTATAATCATCACCTGCATCATCTCATGGAGTAACCCTCCATCTCACAGAGCCATACTCAAGCTGAGTAACCAAGCATGATGTTGAATAAGTCATGTACTAAACCCTGCATAATACGCAGTTGTCACACACTCAACAGAGTGACTAGTGACCATCAAGACCATTCTTCTAACCATATGAATCATAGAGTAACTGTCTATCATATGGATGATGAAAGAATAATCGTCCTCACATATGATGAAATCCACGTCATGGGCTACTAAGACCATTCTTCTAACCATATGAATCATAGAGTAACCCTATATCATATGGATCACGAAGTAACCTAGAAGAAAACACATCTCCACATATGTTGGAAGCTACAACATGGGCTACAAGGACCATTCTTCCTAATCTGGTCATTATCTGTGACACATGAAGAATGAATGTCCTCGGCCATTTTCCCAAATTTGGTCACTATCTGTGACACAGGGAAAATGACTTTCTTGTACCAATCTCCCTAATCTGGTCACTACATGTGACACAGGAAGACAGAGCATTCTTCCTTACTGGGAAATTCCCCAAAAGAATGATTGTCCTATACCATTTTCATGTAGAAAATGATCGTCCATGGTACATCAACAATATGTCGAACCTAGACCATTCTCCACTATGAGAATGTTCATCACCAATCTGCACATCTTGGACTAACCATCCATTAGCACACTGACTATCCATGATTTCAATCATTGATACTCCCTCTCACCCAAGGGAACAATCTCCACAAGCCCTAGCTTGTCCCTGAAGTGTACAAACTTTGTCCTAGACAAAGGCTTCGTAAAAAATGTCAGTTGTCTACTCATCAATGGATATGTATTGGAGATTCACTTCTCCCTTCTAGAATCTATCACAGAGATAGTAGTATTTGATCTCAATGTGCTTCGACCTGTCATGGAACATCGGGTTCTCTAAAATCCTCACACATCTTTGATTATCACAATATATCATGGTCAAATTCAACACTTGATCAAATAGTCCAAAAAACAACTTACGAAGCCACACCGTTTTTGCACAAGCCTCACAAGTTTCAATATACTATGCCTTTGTAGTGTTGAGTGCAACAGACTTCTACTTTGTACTAGTCCAAGATATCATAGTAGAGCCCAAACTGAAGCATACACCTAAAGTGATCTTTCTGTCATCTGCACTCCTTTCCCAATCATAATTTGTATATCCCTACACATGTACAACACTGTTTGAGACATATCTCAAACCATAGTTCAACATTTCATGTAGATACCTTAGAATATGCTTTGCATCTATCCAATTCTCATGTCTTAGTTCCACCTGGAACTAGCTTAATGTATTCACATCAAAGCATATGTCTGGCCTAGTATTTACCAAATACATCAATGAGCCAATCAACTACCGGTACGTGGATGCATCTACTGACACAAAATCTAAGTCTCTCAACTTCTTCAGGTTCGTCACCATGGGAGTGGCCATGGATTTACAATCCATCATTCCAAATCTCTGAAGGATCTTCACAACATACTTCCCTTGACCAAGGAATATTTCTACGGGCTTCTTCCATACTTCTAATCCCAAGTAACAGTGCATAAGAACAAGATCCTTCATATCACATTCAAAGGCTATCTCCCTCTTACACTAAAGAATGAGAGGTTCTGCACTTGTTAGAAATAAGTCCTCAACATATAGTAGTAAAATCACAAGTGCATCATTCACAACCTTGAAGTAAAGGTTCAGGTCTACATAACTCTTGGAGAATCCAAGTCTTGTCAAATAACTATTGATTTTACCATATCAAGCTCTTGGATCTTGCTTGAGTCCATACAAGCCCTTTTTTAATCTGCAAACATGATACTCTCTAGAGTGAACCTCAAAACCTTGAGATTTCTCTATATACACTTCTTCTTCAATCACTCCATTCAGAAAAGTTGTCTTCACATCCATCTGGTGAAGACTCCAACCCATAGAGGCTACAAGAGAGATAATGGATCTGATGGAAGTGTATCTGGAAACAGGTGCAAATGTCTCATCATAGTATTCTCCCTCTTTCTGGGAGAAACCTCTAGCCACGAACCTTCCCTTGACCAAGGAATATTTCTATGGGCTTCTTCCATACTTCTAATCCCAAGTAACAGTGCATAAGAACAAGATCCTTCATATCACATTCAAAGGCTATCTCCCTCTTACACTAAAGAATGAGAGGTTCTGCACTTGTTAGAAATAAGTCCTCAACATATAGTAGTAAAATCACAAGTGCATCATTCACAACCTTGAAGTAAAGGTTCAGGTCTACATAACTCTTGGAGAATCCAAGTCTTGTCAAATAACTATTGATTTTACCATATCAAGCTCTTGGATCTTGCTTGAGTCCATACAAGCCCTTTTTTAATCTGCAAACATGATACTCTCTAGAGTGAACCTCAAAACCTTGAGATTGCTCTATATACACTTCTTCTTCAATCACTCCATTTAGAAAAGTTGTCTTCACATCCATCTGGTGAAGACTCCAACCCATAGAGGCTACAAGAGAGATAATGGATTTGATGGAAGTGTATCTGGAAACACGTGCAAATGTCTCATCATAGTATTCTCCCTCTTTCTGGGAGAAACCTCTAGCCACGAACCTCACTTTGTGCTTCTCGATGCTCTTGTCAGTTGCATGTGAGATCCTCTAGATCTCCTGAAGGATACCTCCTCCTCAAAGGAAACATCTCTGCTCACCTCAATCTATCTCTGACTAGGATGTAGATATGATATTCCTTATACTATTCAATGTACCCAACAAATGTACCCTTCCTGTCTAAAAGGTCTAACTTCGTCCTTTTCTCCTTGGGTATGTGAATGTAAACAAGATACCCAGATATCCTGAAGTGTCCAACCTATCACTAGAACCAACTTGTCACAGTCACTACAATTGTCTCATCCATGAGACTAGATCCACTCAAGAAAGAAGTTGTCATAGGTCCACACAAATATGAATGCACAAAGTCCAATTTCCCCTTGGATCTATTGTCACTGATCAAAAAATATCCCCTGACATTCGTGCCAAGAGAACAACCTCTGCAAATTCCATCATGCTTAACACAGAGCTATGGAAGCCCCGTCACCATCTTCCTTAGAACGGGAAGAGATCTATAATCCAAATGAGCAAGTCTCCTATGCTATAACTCATTCAGATTGATAAAATCATGCACCAGGGCCTGAACTGGTCGAACTATCAATCTGTACAAATTCCTTCTCTGGTCAGACTACTTCATGTATCAAACTAGAGACTATATAATATTTTTCCTTATGCAAATGTCACTATAGCTCCCTCTTAGAGATATCACTAGTGTCATGCCTCCTGTCTGTAACAAGAAACAAGAACAACAACATTTCCATGGAATTTAACAAGATAACTTGCCCGAAACAGACAACAAAACAAGAATATCTCCTCGAGGTGAGATCAACAAGTGAATCTCTAGTATTTAAGTGGTTAGTATAATGATCATAATTTCAATAGATCAAGATGCAACATACAATCACAATAATTCCATAACAACTAGAGACATATCAAAACAATCAAAACTGGAGGGTGTGTTGTTCCTTTAGATGTGTTGGAGCTGAGATCCCATCTATGATTTCTTCTTGGAAAAGAGATCCCTTCTCCTGCAAACACCATAAAGATATTGATACAATTTAAACATATATAATTATATACCTCCAACCACAATGGTAAGCGACGACAAACATCGATAAGCAATGGCACCATTAGTAGCGGCAAGCAACGAAAAAACCAAAAACTTCAAAGTGCTCCAACTTGCAGTATGAAGACATTTGATGATGCGCTAGGGTAGGGCACACCTATTGGTGAAGTAATTATTCCAAACGACCTAGGGAAAGGTTCTCAACGAGCATGAAAAAATAAAATTGTGCAACGACAAGGTACTATGGCAAGTTACTGCAACGGGGTGTAGTGACAAAATACAATGACAAGGTAAATCTCATGATCTTCCTTCCAGCGATCAGACTATTCTAAAGGAAACCAAGCTCTGAAACAATGTTGAAAATTTGTTGATTACGTTAACATTAGATTTACCATAGAAATTTGAACTTCTTTTGCATGTTCATTTCACCATTGGGGACGTTGCACCATCACCACCCAACCATAGGCACCTACTCATGCCACCCCCAAGCATAACATATACATTATGGGAAACCCTTCTACACAAAGGGAGAAAACCCAACAACCTTATTATAGAGAATATCCTTTCCAAGACAAAATAACCAAGAACAAGCTCTATCCACTAGAGCAAACCAACAAGAAAGAATCCAGCAACATAGATGCAATACACCCTAGCCAGAGCTCTAGGGTGTCTAGCCTCCAAGCGTACCACCAACAATGCCGCAACAAACCCTAGCTAGAACGCTAGGGTAGATGGCCTTCACCAACGCATCACCAAGAGATAAGATAAACCCCAACCAGATTTGTGCCATCTTTCCTATTGCAACTGCAACTCTCTCCACCAAGCTTGCACTATAGATAAGAGTGAGAGAGTGTGTCAAATGAGGAAGGTGTCACCCTTATTTATACTAATATGTCTAGTGAGTTTTATGGAAGGGTCGAGCTGACTTTTTGGAAAATATAATTTATGTAAATATCTTTTTCCTCTGGAGCCAACTTTACTTCTAGAGCATTATAATTCTCCTTTATTATTTTATGTGAGGCCAATTGGGATCTTCTTGATTTCTTGGCATCTGCATCCATAAGAAAGGTTATCTCGGAGGTGAATACCTTCCACAACTACCAGAAACATCAACATATACAGAATGCCTTGACGTGAGTTTTTAGTGGATGGGGCATGATCCCAATATACAAAATAAGTTTATAACTTTCCTTCTCCTAGACTTACAATTATCTCTTAGGGGTAGCACTTTTGTAAATTGCTCAAAACAAATGATGACAAAGTTGTGGATGGTCATTACCTGAACATAATTTTAGGTCCAAAATGGATTTTTTTCTTATAGAGTGGAAAAACCCACAGAAAATGTAACTCAAACAATTATGAGACAATGATAATTCTAAGTAGCATAGATTATAGCCTTTAATGCAAATGCTAGATGTAATTTTTCTATGAATTAAATAAAAGAGGATGGCTTTTATCCTTAGAATGTGTGTGTTTGTGCGCACTTAGTGTGATAAGCACTAGCTCATTCAGGGAAAGAAGGATCATTCAAGGAATAAGTCCTCTATAGATCATGGGATTGATTCCTAGAAAGTTTTTCTAGGTTACCAATTGGTCTTGTGGATGGTAGTTGACACCCCCTTCCATTTGTAAATTCTAGGGATGAGGGGGGAAATAAAATAAAGTGTTTTTTTGGAAATGTGTATGTGTGTGTGTCTCTATGTTGGATTATGGTATAGTGGAAACTTAGAGTAGATTATTTGAAAATGACATAGACTCAAATCCAAATGAGAATGTTCCTCCTTTTCATGGTTCAATTGATTGTGGCTTATTGATTTTCTACCTCAATTAGAGAACATGCTCATAGTTGTTGTAGAATTAGTGTATTATTGAAATTTGTATCAATCATTGATATATCTTTCTTGTATTTGTTTTCAATCTCTATTAGTAATGTTACTATGATGTACACACTAGGCTTACACTATTAGAGTACACATAGAAAACAACAACAAAAGGTAACTGCAATTGAAATTTAACAAAGCATAAATACACACAACAATGATATCTTTTATTAAATTCACAGACAATTTAAAATGCCTCTAGGAACTTATTACAATTCTTAGCAGTGACAAGCCTACATTTTGTCACTGTATTGCACACTTATTAGAGGCCAAGAGCCTCTAAATAGGCTACAATATCCAGAGGAAAATATCCCCCGAATCCCGATCCTATTTTTGTTCGAGGACAAAAAATTGCCTATTCAGAGCCTATTTTTGTTCGAGGACAAAAATTTGCCAAGGCTCTATTATGAAAAGAGTAACTACTCTTCCCTTGCGGTATGGAACTGGTGCTCATCATGCCTTCATGGCTTTCATAATTCTTTGTGGAAGTTGAGGTTATAGTGACATCATTGCTACGGTGTTCTCTTATCAATTCTCATACCCATGGATTAAGCTTGACATGGATGTTTTTGCATTTGTCCCTCCATGTCTCAAGTCCCACTCTTCATGACACTTTTCAACAATTCATTGGGTTGGGGTTAGAAGATGTATAGGATCCTAATGTGTAATGTTCCTGTCTTGGCTAGTGTAGGAAACACTACTAATGTATGTGTAGGATCAAAGGTTTACAACATATAAATGATCATACAAATAATAAACGTGACAAAGGACTGCAAAGTTGTATTATGATATCTCTGTGGATTACAAAATGGCTGAATGCGGATGAATAAACTGACAATACTCGACTAGATCAATAGACAAAGGATCTTAGCTAGAATACAAATAAGCAACTACGGCTGAATAAAATAACAACACTCGGCTAGATCAAAAAACAAAAGGATCTTAGCCGGAATACAAATAAGTAACTAAAAGATAATACCGAGAATATGGGAGCACTGTGGAATCAATGAAGAATGATGGAAGACTTGGATGATCTTCCCGGTGACTAGGGTGTGTCTTTCAACACCGAAATCAGCTAACTGGTGTCTTCCTCCTGGAATACACTGAACTATCTCTCCTGAGATGCGCCTCTTCTCCTCAATGAAAAGTCATAATATGCATAATGATGAATTAGGTCGCTGACCCTTCCTTTATAGCTTTCCAAAACCCTAAATCATGCTGAAACCCTAATTCACTGTTGACTTCCAAAACCCTAAATCATTGCTGAAACCCTAATTCACTGTCGACTTTTATTTTTAGCTCATAATGACTTAAAAGCGCTTTTAACCCTTTTTAGCTCAATGTCACTTTCTGAATATAACACCTGTGACTGGAGTGACCTCTAGTAACCCTGTTTACCCCTCTTTGGCCCTAGCTATAGTCTAACAGGGTGGTTTAGACCATTAAGCCTCCTCTCTGGAGCTCCTATTTGGAAAGGGACATTACAGTCCTCCCTTCCCAAAATTTCTTGTCCTCAAGCAATACCAGTCCAGGGTGCTGCAACACCTGCTCGCTCTCCCAAGTAGCATCCTCTACTGGAATCCCTCTCCATCTGATCAAACACTCTCTGATGATCTTGCTCCTTAGTTTCCACTCCCGGAACTCCAAAACCTCCTCCGGAACTAACTCCAACTGTCCCTCCTCATCCAACGGGGGAAGCTCCTTTGATGTGCTAATGAATTGTCCCACTGCCTTTTTGAGGCAAGACACATGGAACACATTATGAATCTTTCTCCCCTCTGGAAGCTCTAGCTCGTAAGCAACCTTGCCTACTCGGCGCATGATCCTGTAAGGACCATAAAATTTGGGTTTGAGCTTCTTGGCCCCACTCTTCTTCAGAGATGACTGTCTGTAGGGTTGGAGTCTCAAGAAAACCAAATCTCCAACCTCAAAGCTACGCTCTATCCTGTGCCTGTCTGCACTTATCTTCTGTCGGTTTTGCACCGTCTACAGGTTCTCTTTCAACAACTTGAGGATCTCCTGACTCTCTATGATCCAATCCTTGGCCTTGGGAGCTCTACTCTCCCCGAAGACCAAGTCTAGCAAAGTGGGAGCATCATATTCGTAAAATTCTCGGAAGGGTGTCATACCAATTGACATGTGGAAGGTGGTGTTGTAGCAATGTTCTCCTAAATGTAACCACTTTACCCATGTTCTCTGTTGTCCTCCTACATAGTTCCTTAAATACCCTTCAACCCACTTGTTGACAATCTCGGTCTGCCCATCTGTATGAGGGTGATAGCTGGTGCTAGGTGACAACTCTATCCCCACTAAACGAAACAACTCTCTCCAAAATGTCCCTATGAACCGACTGTCCCTGTCAATGACGATGTTCTTAGACAACCCATGAAGTCTGAAGACCTCCCTGAAGAAAAGCTCGGTTACCTGAACTGCGTTGCACTCTATCAGTATGACATAGAAGTGAGCAAACTTGGTCAATCTGTCGACCACTACATAGATACAGTCCTTACCTTGGACCTTGAGTAGACCGGTGATGAAGTCCATAGATATAATCTCCCATTTATGCTCTGGAATGGGGAGTGGCTGAAGTAGCCTTGCTGGAAGAGCATGCTCTGACTTGTTCTACTGGAAATTCACACACTCACTGACGTGTCTCATAACGTCTTGTTTGAGGCCCTTCCATGAGAACCTCTCTCTGATTTGTCTGTAGGTTTTGAAAAACCCTTGATGGTCTGCTAGAGGTGAATCATGAACTACAGTGAGGATATTCTTCTTAAGCCCTGAATCTGGCACCAAGTAGACTCTATCCTTGTAAAATATGACATCGTCAATGACCCTATACTGGTCATCCTATATCTTCCCATCCATCACCTCACAAGCGAACTTGTTCTTGGAATATTCCACTAACAA
>ML789046.1:265775-327346 GCA_009831015.1 Picea engelmannii | reverse complement strand
AAGGATGTGGGCAAAATTCTCCATCATTTCGTCCCTCTGTCGCGTGAGAGCTTGCTCAAGCAACAGATTGATAGGATCGTCTGCTCCGTCGTTTTTCTTTTCTTCCGCCATTGAGGGTTTCTTGGGTGTGCGAGAGCAATTGTATTCAAGAGAGACAAGCTTGAGACCCAACTTTCTATACTTGGACCTCGTCGGGGACATGCACTGAAAAAAACGATCAAGAGCAGCCTGCTCTGATACCACTGATCCAGATTATTTTTGGCACGAAATGAGAGTGGAGATATAGCACATAAATATTTAGAGATATTGCAAGAGAGACAACAATATAACAAAGATAAAGCGAAAATAAACAAGAGTCACAGATATAAAGTAATACACGATTTCTAATAACAAAATAAATGTACAAAGACTGTAAAATACAGAGTGAAAGACTCGCTAGAATGGTGGTAGCTTATCTCTGAGAAGAGATGTGACGGCTACTCGCATCCGTGAGAAGATGATTACAATGAGGCTCTGAAGGCCTTTTTACAATAAGCAGGAATGAAAAAAACCCTAGACATCCAAAAACCTAATCCTGGGAGATGAAGCGTCAAAAGTCATGTGGGCCCCGTTTGGGTAAGTTGGTGCATCAACTTCCTGGGGTCGTAACTTTTGCATACGATCTCCGTTTTAGGCGTATGATAGCTCGTTGGAAAGATCTATTCGAGAAATACAACTTTTGGGTGAGAAACATGATTTATGATCCATGTTGCTCCCCGTTTTCTCAAAAAACATCGTTTAGGGCCTCAAAATGGCCCCAAAAGTTAAAAACTGCTAAAAATAGTAAATTACCAAAATTGTCAGAAAACTGTTTTGGGCCAGTTGGAGAAGGTGGGTGGCCACCGATATCCACCTGGATCAGTCATGTCCTAATGGAAGTCAAGACCTAATGCTACATACTCCCTCCTATACTCTGCAATGTTGTCGACATGAGTGGGTGGCCTTTGTGTTATTGGTGGCGGTGCTGCTACCAGGGGTGCCCTCTGGAAACTGGGAAACAAGGGTCTGGGAATCCTACTCACAGAGTTGTATGTGCGAGAGGATGACTGGGGTCTACTTCCTGCTCCAGATTTCCCCTGTGCTACATGCGGGACTTGTGTATCTGGGGTACCCACTCTAGCCAATCTATCAATCACTTGTGCCAAGGACTGAGACATGGTCCGTTGACTAGCTAACACATCGTTGATAACCTGCATGAAAGTTTCCTCTGGATCTACGGGGGCCTTGTCACTCATATCTGTCTCCTAGCATCCTCTCTGCCTCGCGTTCAACCTCACGCTCTGCCCTTCTCTCTGCTTCTCTGTGTGCCTCTTCCTCTTCCTCTGAGCTAGGAGGAAAAAGGGGAAAATCAGACCTATGCCTTCTTTCCTGATGCATGTTGTAAGTGACATATTCATCACCTACGTGTTCAAGACCTTTTGGGTCTTCTGCTGCACTCATTGTATTTAGTCATAGGCTAGCAGGATTAAAGCTCTGATACCACTGTAATGTTCCTGTCTTGGCTAATCTAGGAAACACTGCTAATGTGTGTGTAGGATCAAAGGTTTACATCATATAAATGATCATACAAATAATAAATGCGACAAAGGACTGCAAAGTTGTATTATGATATCTTTGTGGATTACAAAATGGCCAAATGCGGCTGAATAAAATGAAAATACTCGACTAGATCAACAGTCAAAGGATCTTAGCCGGAATACAAATAAGCAACTGTGGCTGAATAAAATAAAAACACTTGGCTAGATCAAAAGACAAAAGGATCTTAGCCGGAATACAAATAAGTAACTAAAAGATAATACCCGGAATATGGGAGCACTATGGAATCAATGAAGAATGATGGAAGACCTGGATGATCTTCCCGGTGAGTAGGGTGTGTCTTTCAAAACCGAAATCAACCAACTGGTGTCTTCCTCCTGGAATACACTGAACTATCTCTCCTGAGATGCGCCTCTTCTCCTCAATGACAAGTCATAATCTGCATAATGATGAATTAGGTCGCTGACCCTTCCTTTATAGATTTTCAAAACCCTAAATCATGCTGAAACCCTAATTCAATGTTGACTTCCAAAACCCTAAATCACTGCTGAAACCCTAATTCACTGTTGACTTCCAAAACCCTAAATCACTGCTGAAACCCTAATTCACTGTTGACTTCTATTTTTAGCTCATAATGACTTAAAAACACTTTTAACCCTTTTTAGCTCAACGTCACTTTCCGAATATAACACCTGTGACTGGAGTGACCTCTAGTAACCCTGTTTACCCCTCTTTGGCCCTGGCTGTAGTCTAACGGGGCGGTTTAGACCATTAAGCCTCCTCTCTGGAGCTCCTATTTGGAAAGGGACATTACATAACGAGGGCTTTGTGACCCCACGAAAATGAGGTTTTTCCAATCATAAAAGATCTAGCAAAATATATGGATCAATTTAAGATGTTTGAAGCACTCTATTAGGAGGGAAAGGTATCCCCTTCATATAAAAACATTTTCTTGTTTTCCTCCCCTTGTATCAGTAAGTCATAGACTAGTGATGTATAAGGTGGAATGTAGAGGGAATATTTGTATCTCCTTATTCACTTTCATTCTTCGACTTCAAAATTATGCACTCTAGTCTCTATTAATAATATTTTTTTATCAACATTAACCACAAAAATTTCAAGAGATAATCTCTAACCAAGTGGTTATTAACAATTAATTATTAAAATTGTTAAGTGTTTTCAACATTCAAAGTTGACTCCGAGAGCAATGGAAAGATACTTTCTTTATCTTTTAATTTTTAAGAAGTAATTTTACTTAAACTATTTGAAACAATACAACATAACTTTTCAAAACATAAATATACAAAAACTAAAATTAAATCTACACAAAAACTAGCTTTACAACATTTATTGAAAAAAATATATCGAAGGAAATTCATAAATTGCACCAAGATAACTTGAAAACAATAAGAAAAATATTACAAAACATTATGCAAAATGAGGTAGTAGAGTAATCATAGTAATTGACTTGCACCAATGATCCCCTCTAATAAAAATGTTCTTGGTTATAGAATGACTTTAATAAGAGAAAGATACATAATTAGAATACAATATATTGCATAAGTTGTACCTTCAAGAGACAAAATACCCATACATCTCACTCAATTATAATATTTATACAATTTAAGAATTGGATATGATAATTGTTTTTACTCAACCCTTAAGTAAACTTGGGGTTGAGTCCCAACTACTTCTTTATCATATTTTTCACATTTTACAAAAAGTTCAATTCTAATATTTATAGAATTCAAAAATTAGTTATGATAACCACTTTGATTCAACCCTCAAGTGAACTTGGGTTGAGTCCCTAACTACTTCTTTATCATATTTTTTTCATTTTAGAAAAAATCCATTACATTATGAGGAAAAATATGTTGCTTTTTGGGCTCTCAAAATATAAAGCTTTCTGTTAAAATATTTATTATTTTTTTCTATTTTGGGAAATGAACATTTTATTCATGTTTTCCCAATACTTCAGCTCGATTAAAATTTTCTGGAGGACCTAGTGAAGGTAACTTGCTATTGTGTGGTGGTGTCCTTCATAAAGTTTGAGATTTTGATACAACCTATCCATTCATCTTCTATATGATTTTGTGATTCGTGTGCAATTTTTCCACAGTTCTATCTCATACAACTCAAATTTATTTAGAACTTTGATTTGATGATCCTCATTGCCCCTGATTTTTTGTATTTGTTTAATAAAGTCCAATTGATCTCGAACTTTCCCAAATCAGATTTTTTTTATATAGAATTGATAATTGCATACTTAACTCCCGAAGTTTAAATGTCTTACAGAAAAAGTGTTTTTAAATCTGAGTAATAATTTGATCTTCTAATACCTATTCCACAAAACTAGATATTAATATTTGTGTTGTTTTATAATACTTTACCTGATTTTCAAGTAAGGAGATTTTCTTCTCTAGATTTTGGACATCAACTACTTTTTACCCGACCTTGTCAATTGTTGCATGAGAAATAGAAATGCCAATAGAAAGTAGGTTAGTTAGTTTGGTTTTCTTTGTGTCAATGAGTTTATCCTTTGTTGTATACAGATCTCTTTTGTGACTATTTTACTATGGCTTGCCTTATTTTATTGTAAGTAATAAGCTCTAGGTTAACCACATCCTCTACTGGGATGGGGATGTTTTGTTCATCCCAATACAATATGTTTTCTAGGTTTCCAAGTGTGACAACTAGTTCCATTTCAACCTCCTTTCCTTGATCTTTACTTAGTTTGGGAATTATCAAGTTTTCCATAATAAGATCAATGAATCTGTTGGGGGTGGTGTAGTCTGTTGTTGTGATAACTGTTTAGGATTCTAATCAAGGAGTTGTTTTTCTTGAGTATTACCTATATTAATGGGTTTTTGTTGTTCCAGACCCCAAATCTCCAAACTATGACCTACCAATAAAATGGGCCCTGCAAGCCAATTCCTCCAATTTTTCCACCAAAAAATTACAAACAAGTATGAAAAATTATATAATGATCCATTATGAATCATACCTCCCCATTTAGCAAGGATTTTGGTCCCCAAAACCTTTTATTGAATGAGGTGAGGAAATATTTCCTCTACCTTCTCTTGGGAGTACAATTTTTCCTAGCCTAGAAGTTTCCATTTCAACCCAATTTGTCAAAGTTCATGCTTCCCATGTCTAGTAGTTCTAGAATTCTTCTACAAAACTTTATCTTCTGCCAAATATTCTTGAGGTTCTAGTGATAATTCCTTCATGGTAGGTAGGAACTACTCAGTTTCCTAATCCAACATTGAAGGCTCATAGAGTTTCAGATTATCCACAATCACTACTAAGTAAATGTGCATGTATGGGTTAGACTAAGTCTATAGGTGTTATCACACACCTTCCCCACTACTTTAAAAGGTCCATACCACGTAGCCTTGATATTCTTAACATGACCCTGTAGTCTTTCCTTGTTCATCTGTAACCAAACTCTATCTCCCACTTTTAATGACTTTTCTATTATGTGTTGATCATGTCAAGCATTGTACCTTTCTTGTTACTTCTTTAGTATCTCATGCACTTGCAAATGGATCTTCTTAGTCTTTTCAACAAATTTCTCCGCTTTCAATGATTCTCTCATAATATCTTTCCTCACTCATCCTTGTTTTATATAAACAACATCCAAAGGTGAAGGTGGAAAATATCCATTGCAAGTTTCAAAAGGGGACTTACCGGAGTCTGTTCTGGTAGAAGTATGGACTGATTTACTATAAGAGTGTTAAAAGTATATTAGATTTTCATCCCAGGTATTTGGATGCTTCTAATTGTACCCCCCTAAAATACGTACCAACGTCATGTTGACTACTTCTATCTTCCCTCTATCTGTGGATTGAATGTTGTATATATCTTCAACTTCATGTCCATCTTTTCCCAAAGTGTAGTCCAAAAGGAACTAGGAAATTATGTATCCTTGTCTGAAATGATGCTCCTTGGTATCCTAAAGTACACCTAAATATGCTCAAAGAATATGCTTGCTGCTTCTTGTCCTTTGATGATATTTTTACAAGGCATCATAATACACATCTTGATGAACATGTCAACTACTACAAATATATAGTCATGTCCCTTCCAAGTTGTTGGAAAACTGTTGTAGCTTATTTTGGGTTATTATATGTGATCCAAAATAAATTTGGACTGAAGAATGGATAAGACTCAGTACCTGCAAAACAAATTGACAATTAATCAACATTATGAAATCCATGTAAAACAAAGCAAGTTAACGTAGAATAAGCCAAATGAGCATGTAACTCAAAAGTTGAAGAAAATAATTAAAGGGACAAGGAAATAGATAGGAGAGAAGGCTAAGGAATAGGAAGTGAAGAGTCACGGTTATTGGCCTTCCCTTACCCCATAGCTCTCCTTATTTCTTCACTCTTTCTCATACTCAATGAAATTTTGGCCAAAGAGGAGGAGAGGAGAGCATTCTAAAGTTGCAAACTTGAAGAAAGAAGAACACTGAAAACCATTCACTGGTTTTCCCAATTGGGTTCCAGGGTAAAATTCTTGTCTCATTGAGTTAGTTACTCTTTGTATGGTTAAATTATCCATTATGTTTAATCACATCTTGTTTTTTTTTTAATGGCTACTCTTATCTTGATTATAATTGTTGAGAGGATGAGGAGTTGTTTACGACATATTTCTTTTATTGTGTGAGGTATTCTGGAGCACATTGGTGAGGGTGGCTACCAAATACAACAAGTATATTTCATGTACTATTAATTGAACTAGATGAAGACAAATCCATGGCCCTTATAAAGAGTTGTTGGAAAAAATTACTAAATCATATTTTCTCTCTCTTCAGAATCGTTCTCTCTCTCTTGGGAGAATTCTTTTTTCTAGTTGTTGTATTGAAGTTCCCACGCACAATTTTCTCTTGTTGGACATATTCAATATTTTCTAGATTGTTTATCCCTTCCATGAGCCACATTTTTTCTTGTTGGGGTGAATTCCTTTGTTGTTTGGCATCCATTTGTTTGTTGGGACAAATTCCATTGTTGTTGGGCGATTAATTTTTTTCCAAGGTGAAATTCACTTCTTGTTGGGCATTTTTCATCCTTGTGGGAGTCTACATTTATTTGTTGGGTCATACATTTTTTGTTGGGCATTCATAAGGGCACCCACAACCTATAATTTTTATCCATTGTCACCGATGACTTGTTTGGTTTGTGTTTCACCTCTTTTGTCACCTAAATGAGAAAAATAGGGGTGCTTACAAGCCCAGTTGGGTCAGCTAGGCAAGACAACAGTAGAGGAAAGAGTTAGAAGTGTAAAGCATAAAAGATAAGCAAATAATTAAACTAAGAAGGATAAAAGCAATTAAACTATAGTGCACAAGGACATTAGAACAAGAAACAAACAAGACTCATGCCACCAATGGAAAGAATTATATTAGTGGAAAGAAAAAACCAAAGAGAAATGGAGACTTTGGGTCCCCTCTTCCTCCAAGGGAGGGCTCTTGGACCCCCAAATATTGAGATCTTCTTACAAGTGAGGAACTAAAATGAAATGGTGAAGAGAATCCAAAGCACATCCAATCTAGAGGTGATATGAATGGCTAACTGAAATGGTGCTAGCATGCTCTTGATGAGGAAAGAGGATCCTCCAAGAGAATATCAACAACATAACAATACAAATGAATTCCTTGAAAATGTAGTGCACCCATGGTCTCTTTTTATAGCATAACTTTGAGGCATTATTCAAGCATCTTTTAGTGTGAACAAGGGGCCATTTAGGGCACCCTTAGGTCTTTGACCAACCACCTAGCCAAATTCAGCCGAGATTTGGATGTCAAATCGACTTGGAAGTTGAACCAGAAGTGGGTGGGAGGCCAACCAATATCATAAATGTGTCGTTTTGAGGGATGCACGGTTTTTTGCGTCCACAATCGCACATCGTGCACATGTGCGCTTTTTTCTGCATTTCAGAATGGCGCATGTGCGCGTGCTCCTTGTGTAGTCTTAGCGCATGCTGATTTTATTGTTGGTTGTATAGTTTTGGGCCTTTTGGAAATTCCTTTTTGGTCATTTTTGGTCCATGGGTGAACTAATAGTTGTTTGAAGATGTTGGATTCCTGTAACCATTTGTGGACAAAATTTCAGTGATAACAGATGCCCCCTGATGTATGAGGTTAGGAGCATACGTATAGCCGAAATACATAAATTTTTCTTCTACTGAGAGTACCATTGTAAGAAAGAGCGATGAGGAGAGTGTCAAGAGCGATCCATTGGAGGGAGAGGGGAACCTGTAGGACCCAAACCTTTCGCAAGGAGTAAAAAGTAAAACTGTGTACAAACTAGGCGAGCATGCCCCATGCTCGTGTCATGTAAATAAAAAAGGTGTAATACAGTAACTGAAGCTGTGTGTTGGTGGATATGACTGCAATGCCCTCGAGGGCAGGTTCATAATAGAAGAGGACAATTCTGATGGTGAAAAAACTCCAAAAATAGGTGATGACACCTATAATAAGTGTCGATGATTCATAGGCATTGATGCCATAACAATGTTTAGAGGTCTTCAGAAAATATAAAAACAACTGCAATAGTCGCAAAGTAAGACCCATCGCAACATGAGAAAGTGTTGAAGTCGAATGTCATGGGGGTCAACGACAGTAGAAAGCAATGATGGTTATCTCTATTCCGTCCGAGACTCCTCATTGTGAAGGTAATGAGAGTCAAGATACTGTTGTCCGTCTAGAAACTGTACTGATGTCGACAGAAAGGGAGATGCGACTCCAAGAAGCGGAGGGCTTCATGAAATCCACTGGATGAGATCAAGAATTGATGAGTAACATGGATGAAGTCGGATAATGGTGAGACTCGAGATTGTCCTTGGTTGGGGATAAAGGGTGTGTGAAAACAACCATAAAATTGGACCTAGTGTCAGGGGGACGACTAGGTGTGGGTTAGATGGTGCCAGAGGCGTGACAAAGTGGATAAACTCAGAGATCATGGGTACATAGATGGTGAGATACTCGAGGTTTATGGACAATATCAACGGAAGTAGAAGATAATGGATGTCCCAACCAAGGGTGACATGGGTTTCTTTTCCAAAAGGAAGAAGGTCACCAAAGGTGACGACAAAAAAGCTATGTAAAATGCTAGAAACAAAGGCTTTATACAATTACCAAAAGAATTAAAAATAAGTTGGGATAATTGTGCAGATGCAAAAATGAGTGCCCTAGTGTAATATGTCTTGGCCTATGATGGCACAAGTTGCTTGGGAAATAGGTGGAGGGTGGGGGCCCCATAGGTGGGTTTCTGTATTAGGGAAGTGAAACGAAGGACAATCTGCAGATGGGCAAATTGAGTATGGAGGAAATGGATGGTGAATGATACTACTGATGTGCAGTCAAGAGAGAACCATGATGGGATATCATGGGATTCTATTGGGTAGGTTAGCAAAATGAGGAAAAGGAGTATGCGGCTGATTCTCAAAAATTGCGTAAGACTAACGGAACTCCCAACCCTAGAGGGTGAAAATAGCATGAGTGTCGAAGTGCCAAGGGGGACTATGAATGGGACAACTCATGTGGGGAAGAGTGCTATCGGGTGACAACACCAAAATGCAGTGGAGGTGACGGTACTACAGAGCCTGATATATGGACCCTAAAGGTAAATGTCAGAGGGTGTTACTGGAGATGCAAATGATATTCAGAGGGAATGGCTGCATGCCAGTATCGATGATATACCTGAAGGGGTAGCACGGATGGAGGATGACCAAGTACCTGCACACATGAAAACCAAATACCTGATGTGAACAATATCTGAACATAAAGAAAATATAACAGTTATTCAATAAGAAGTGAATGTGAGCACGCTTACATGAGTGTGGATATGATAAAAAATGCTCCCCGGGGGCGGAGGATGGAAAGTGGTCTGAGGAATATGATTGTGAAGGTGATGAGATTCTGGTCCCGTGGCTGAAGACGGATCGAAAACGGATGTTCAGAGCTTTCAGAATTGAGTTTGGAATTTTGGCAAAAAGGACTATATATAGTTATAGGGCCCACAATGCCACCTCATTTGTACTTGTTGTCTTAGTGAGTGGATGAGCTATTTGAGAGGAGATTTGGATATTTTGGGCGATCGATGCAGTCGTTCTAGGATCCACGAGTTTTAGGTTAGTTGTTGTGTCCTCCTGCATAGGACTTAGGGTTTTTTTTTTGGGGCAAGGTTGTACGGGGGTTGTATAGGGGGTTTTAGTGAGTGTGGCCCCCCCAGTGTGTGGGTGATCAAAGGATTCCCATGCATGAGTGCACAACTATATCTTGGGAAGCCGCGCATGGGGGCGCTCAACGGAGGAAAATAGGTGCGCATGGGGTGTGCCCATGTGCGGATCACAATGGCACATGCGTGCGCGACTGTGTTCCTGACAGTCGCGCATGTGTGCGCAACTGTGTGACCAATAGTCGCGCCCTAAGGCACACTTGTTTATGTGATAGAGGTGCATGTGTGAACCCTTGTATCGTCGATAGACGCACATGAGTGCGCGATTGTGGGATAAACAAGTGCGCATATGTGTGCGCCTGTGGGGAAAAACAACCACGCCTTTGAGGCAAAGCTTAAAAGTGTAAATACTTGACTTTTTGGAGATTTTCAGATGTTTTTATGGGTTATGATTGTTGATCGAATACTGTATATGTGGATGCAGGTGAATAGGTTTGACGATGTCGATTCATTGGAGGGAGAGGGATTGGTCATGCCTAAGGGAGGCAATGACCAATGAGGAGTCGACGGTTCGTGATACTTTGGCAACTTGTGAGCTGCTGAAGTTCTTTGAGTGCTCCCTGATATGGGCCCAGGAGTTTCTACTGCAATTCCTGATTAGGATGTGGGATCCGGATCGACATTTTTTCATTGTGTTGGGTGAGGAGCTAGCCTTCACGATAGTGGAGGATATATACTTTCTGACTGGGCTCCCATTTCGAGGAACCTCGTTACTAATGGATTCCGTGCTGCCCAGGAATGGGCAGTTGGTTACCCTGGACCGGAGGTATTGTCTAGGGGATAAATTCATGTCGGGTTCTATGGTTAGCATTGGGGCGATGGATGCTCTTGTACATCGTTGTGTGGCAACGATGGTGGTGAGAGTATACGGGTCTCTCGCGACTCAGTGGATCAATGGGGGTCAACTGAGGGTGATGAAGAGGGCACTGGCGGGTGAGCATTTCGCTTGGGGCATGATGTTGCATGACAAGATGGTAGGGTAGCTTGAAAGGTATCATGTTGCAGACTCAGGGGAGTTCATCTTTGGGTCTATCTTGGTGGCGTGGTTTTTAGATAGGGTGTTGATGCTGTTCCCTAGAGTGCTTTTGGACACGCTGGGGGTGTGAGAGCCGCGAATGAGGTGGTAGGGGCGATCTTGGTTCACCACAGTGGTGGGGAGGGGGGGCACTATTTTACGCCTAAGATTGCACAAGTGTGGCGTCAGATGCCACAGATTATTCTCCAGTAGCCGTACATTGGGGTAGACTTCCGGGAGGACCCAGAGATGGTGCTTCCCCTTGGCGAGGTGTTTGATCGGAGAGGTATGTGGATGTATTTGTGTTGATGATTTGATAGTTAGATAGTATAGCATATATAGTTTTATGTATGGATGGATTTTGATTCTATCATTTGTTTGTTGTGTGTGCATATGTGGGACCACGTGGTCGAGAGGTTGAGCTCGTCAGGGCGCCAGTGAGACCGCCATAGAGAGAGCCATGAGATGGGGAGAGATGGCAGCGGGATGAGGTTGGTGCGATGCCGGCTGAGGGGGGGAGAGCAGGCCAAAGGTGCCAATTTGATGACCCTGGGGCAAGGCCTTCACATGCTCCTCTAGCAGAGGTCGGGTGAGAGCTCGGGGATATTCACCGTCGCTTGGAGGTGGTGCTATAGGGAGTGCCCGAGGGCATGTGGTCACAGATCCAGGATGAGGGAGTCCTGGAGCAGTGCGTGGGTGTTCCGTTGGTGTGGCGGACCGTGGTCCAGAGAGCAACAGTAGTAGGTGCTGCGATGACTGGGTGGTTTCCCCCAGGGCCAGAGGGACCGATAGGTGGTGGGGTACCGCCTCTCGAGAGAGGGTCGGGTGGTGGTGCTCTAGAGGCACCATGCGTGTCTCTATATGTACTTTTGTATTTTTTGGTACTTATATAGGCCTACAAGCCTACTCGGTGTGGTGACGCCAGTTTTGTATCGATAGGGGCGAGGTGGTTCACCGGCCTATGGATGTTGTACATGTACTATATATATATTTTTGTAAACATTTTGATGGCACATTTGACTGATATATATATATGGATATACATTTTAGGATCTTTGTGATATTCTCATATGTTTTATGTTTTTTGTTGATGATGTCTAATTTATATGCTATGACAGATTATTGATGTTTGATGTATGCGTATTGGTAGCTTGATGTGATAAATGCCAATCTAACACTAGGTTATCCATGTTATCTACTATTTGATTAAGTTGTATTGGAATATGTGTAAATGTAATGGAATCAAAATGTCGAGATAAAAGTCTAACTTGCAAGCATTTGCAAAAGAGGCAAGGATCGTGGACATAGTACACATTGTTGAGCTGAAGGACGATAAGTTGGGAATCTAGTAAGACGCTAAGGTGATGAATATGATGGTGGCTAGCCTTGGCGAGGAGACCAATGACAGTGGTGTATTCTTCTTGGTTGTTGGTTGCTGAGCCCAAACATATGCCGTTGGAGTGGAGCATTTCATGTGAGGGGGAATAGAGGGCCCAAGCGGCTGAAGCGAGATTCTGTGTCCAACAGTTAGCTCCGTCGGCGTAACCGATGTGGTAGGCCGATGGAGGAGGCATCTTTCAATAACACAAATGGTAAATTAGATGCAAGGTGTGTGAAAATAAGATTAAAAACTCTAAAAAAAATGTATGAAAAAGAAAAGACTAGTGTAGAATGGCTACGCTTAGGCGTAAAATTTCTTTAAGTACAACCCGTTGATGGGTTCTTTGAGAGGGGGGCCTTTGGGAGAGGCCAGAATGTATGCACCTTTAGTGAGGCAATGTTGGATAATGTAAGGTCCATGCCAAAGTGACTTGAATTTTCCATGGCCAAGGGTGTCGTGAGCGATATCATAAGAAAGGATGAGGTCGCCTTCGTTGAATGAGCGAAGGTTGACATGGCGATCAACAGTGGCCTTTGACCATTTTTTGGTTGCCTCATTGTTCTGTAATGAAGATCGACGATCCTCATCCAGTGACTCTAAGTTCAGCAAACGCTACTCCATTGGAGCTGTTAGTCCCTAAAGTTGCACTCGACTACTAAGGGAAAGCTAGGGCATCATTGATTTATTGCAAAAGTGTTTTGAGGGTTTTATGATTGGTTTTTTGTTTTAGTAAGGTGGTTTGAAACTAGTTTCAAGGTAACAACATAACATGAAAAAAAATATTAAAACAAAGTATATCCCAATGACTGAATAATAGGTAAACACAAAGATGGGTCAAACCAATTAAGAAAAAGGAAGGTGAAGCCTTCAATTTGTCAACTTCACAAGAATTCTTGCCTCAAAATATTATAAAGAAACAAGATTATCAGCTTGATATCAAACTTGAAAAATTATCTTTACAGTAAAATTTCCACTGTATAAATTATCAGTCAAGAATAAAAAAGCATTGCAATTCGAATAATGAATTCAAGCATGAATAAAGAAATAACATAATAGAAAAAGAGGGTCTAACCATCCATATGCCTTTGCTATTAAGTGTCAAATTAAACATAAATGCCTTTACAATGTGCTTCACAAAAAGGTCCCTTGGATCTCCATTTTTTCGACCTGAACATGGTCTTTCTTCTGTCTATTTAAACTACCTATAAAACTTTCAGATCCGATCATCTAGTATAGCTTTAATGACTATATTTCGAATAGTATCTATCTACTAAGGTAGTTCACTCAAAAAGAGCTTCTACAATCCCAAAATAGATCACAACTCAACAACTTGATATTGCAAATATTGCCAGCATTACATTTGACTCTACAAAATAGGAATTTAGTTTGATTTTGTAAAACAGATCGAGGTCTTAGCATTTTACTGACCAAAAACGAGTAGGCCTTGCCATATTTCCTGGAAAACGGTTAAATCATAATTGTAGAAAATTTCCATGTTACCTTTAGGATATAATCACAGCAGTGGCTTTAGCATTTCTCTGTTTGAGCTTTGTGGTAAGCATGAAATTGTGCCAATAGAGTCTGAAATTAATCTCCCTGAGTTCTTTGAGCAATGCCCTTTTCTCTTTCTTCTTCTTTTTAAAACTTTGAATCCTTTCTTGTTGGCGAGCATTCCATTGTTCTATCTGCGTCTTCTCCTTCTTTAATTGTCGTATTGTTTTCTGAAACTCCTTGATATTATCTTTATCAGTTCTAATTTTAACTCTGAATCATGAGCATTCTTCAAAAGGTACAGGTTCATTCAGGTTTAAGGCAACTCTGGGTTCCTTGAATTTAACTTGGTACTTTGAGACTAATTCCGAGCTATATTCTTCCTCAGAACTTGCTGAATCTATAGCTTCAGGCACATTTGGTATGCGATCTAAATCTTCAAAGTAATCCTGTTTATCTTCAGGAGTTTCACTGATACCTTTAGCCATCTCTTTAGCTGTTGCTAATCTGGTTGAAGCTCTCGTTACAGGACCTGTAGGTGGTGAAATTATTCTTTTTCCTTTGCTGACAGATTTCTTGGGAAATGGAGTTCTTTTTTCCCTTTTCCTGGTACTTGCTTCAACATTCTCAGAGTCATCTTCTATGATTATGAAGTTTTCTTCTTTGATTGACGGATTGAACATTGCCTTTGAATTCAATCTATACTTGTTGGTGACCCTAGTAGAATTTCTTCTAGGATCTATGATATAGACACACCTTTAACCCTTTTCTCTTTGGTTGCAACACCCCTTTTACTGGTTGATGGTGTTTCCATCTTGACTATTGTTTGAGTATCAAGATCGTTATCTGAATCATTTTCCCCTTTAACATTTTCCTCAGAAAACATTTCAATTCCAGGCTCCCACCTAGGTCTTTTACTTTTTCTCCTCCTTGTCACCCTAATATCATAAATTTCCTCTTCCATTGGGGTTTCATCGAATATGTCTCGGCTCTGTGTAACGATATTTCTCCCTTTTCCTTTCTTTTGCTTATTGGACTGAGTGATAGGTTGTAAAGATCCCATGAGATAACTCCAGGGCTTCTGTAATTCGTTCAAAGCAGACATGACTAAAGTTTTAATCAAGACTTGATGGAAAAGGTTTCTTTTAGCATTAGTGGAGAGTGACTGCACTCTTTTTGACATCTTTGTCAAGATTTTGAGCAGAAAATAAGGGAGATTTAACGGGTAATCACCATTTAAATGCATTAGTATCCTGACGTGGTAGATATAGACCAGTGAGAATCTACCTTCACAGGTGATATACCTATGAATCATGATCAGAGCTGTGTGCCATTCAGGTCGAATCCAACTACGAGGTATTCCCCTTCTCCAATCCGGATTTTTCTTGTCTGGAAGAAGGAATTGGTTTACAAATTCTGTAACCACATGCTCCTTCTTCCACCATCTTTCTCCTCCAACTACTAGCCTGCAAGCCTTTGCGATAGTCTGTTCTATTACTAGCATCAACATTTTACCGATTTCGACCTCATGACCATCGAAATTCAGAGTGAACTCCATGGAGACTTGCTCATCATAACCCTGAAAAGTGGTGAGGAATTCCAACCACCCAGCGTCTCTAAATCTTTGAGCCATATGAGGATAGGCTTCAAGAAGTTCGACACCCTCTGGTTCTATTCTGACAACCTGTCCGCTCCTCTTTGGCGCCATCAAACCAATCCTGCAACTGCACCCTCGGGTTCCAATTTTTCCACCTGCAATTGTTAGTGTATACCGTTCCTTTGAGTGGATACCTTCATTCCTCACTGCAAGCTTGAATTCAACAAAATTGAACAGGTATAATATAATGATCATCAAGAATAGGTATAATTTTGCAAATGATTTCCAAGCTTTCGTGGACGCATGCGAAGTCTCAACCTACGATTCGTGTCATCACGATGAAATCGGGATGGCAGGCTCGTATCAAGGCATGATTATTTGGCGCTACGGGAATAGGCTTATTTCTATAGCGCTATTAATGACTTAGAAAAATTTGAATATTTGAAATTAAAACAGGCATACAAGGAGGCACCTCATTTTTAAACTGTGTCTTTCAAAATCAAACTTAAATTAACTATCCCAAAACTATAATGAAAACCATGAAAAACAAAAATTGAAATCAACGACAAACAAAAAATGAAGTGTGGGTAAGGAAGACTTAGGATAAGTGTTTCTCACTAAACCAGGAAAAAATTAGAGACTAACATTGGCTCCTTCTGGAGATGGAGTTTTGATAATAAACTCCAAGAACTGCAGACCATTGCCTTTCCTTTATCTCTGATTCACTGATTTCCCTGCAACTGTCAGTCTTTTATTCTCTGCATAACTGTAAAAACAAGTTCATTGGGTATGTGGAGTCTGTATTGAAAGGAAAACCTACTGTACTAACTCAAACCTAATGAGCCCTTAGAGAAAAAAGTGCTTCAAGAACCTCCGGTTCACTGGGCGCCCAAAAATTTCAGTGTTATCTAAATTATGGAGGAGAAAAGTGTTACTGATCATTACCTTGGCTATCCTGAAAGGACCATACAATAGATTATCGAACTTTCCATGTTTTGCTTTATCCTCTCTCCTAGCATCCCATCTTAACACTAAATCCCCTTCATTGAAAACAACTTTCTTAGTTCCCTTATCGAATGTAGCCTTGATTTTTTTCTGATGAGCAACAACATTATGATTAACCTGTTCTCTAACCTGTTGAACTTCAATCATCTGAAAAATTCTTCTTTGGACATCATTGGGTTCCTCTAGTTCTTCTTGTAGAAACTTTAAGACTGGCAGGCCCAATTGAGTTGGAAGGATTTATTCTATCCCATATACCATCTGGAAGGGAGATGTCCCAATAGACTTCTTGTTGCTGATACGATCAGCCCAGAGGGAAAACTTTAACTTGGAATCCCATTCTTTTTTATTTTCTGCTAGTAATTTTTTAATAATTCTTATCAGAGTCTTATTGGAAGATTCAGCCAATCCGTTCCCTTGGGGGTAGTAGGGAGTATAATGGACCAATTTAATACTATACTTATTTCAGAATTCAATCATGGAATTTGATTTAAAATCCTGTGCATTATCAGTGACCAATTTTTTAGGACAACCAAACCTGGAAAAAATATATCCCTCTAGAAATTCCATGATTACCTTGACTGTTGTATTCCGAGTCGGAATTGCTTCAATTCACTTTGTAAAATAATCGGTAGCTGTAAGAATCCATCTATGTTATCTTGAGGATGCCAAAGTAATCTCCTTGATGAAATCTAATCCCCACTGTTGAAACGATCCATGGGCGATGATTGGTTTAAGAGGCAAAGATATAAGTTTCTACTTTCCAACAAATTTCTAACAAGGTTCACATGCTCTGACCTGAGAAAAAATATCTGAGAGTAGAACTGGCCAATAATAGCCTGCTGTAAGAATTTTGAAGGTAGTAGCCTTCCAATGATGATGGCCTCCACAGACACCATGATGCAGATCTTGAAAAATTTGTTTAGCTTCCTTTTCATCCACACACCTCAACAGAAAACTGTTGGGGTCCTTCCAAAACAGGGTCTGATCAACAATATAGTACTTTACAGCTCTCAACTTTAATGATTTGAATTTTGATGTATCTAACTCTGGGAGAGATTGAAAATTCAACAGAAAAATACGATATCTTTGTACCATTTTGAAGAAGCATACTTGTTGTTTATCTGTAGATCTATTTCTTCAATTTGGACAGAAGAGTCTTGCGTCATGTCTCAAAGATGATATAACCCAATTTATTTGCAATTAGATTATTTCATTAATTTGGCGAGGCCTTGACCCTTTATCTGTTGAGTAGGTTTTATGGTGAGATCATATTCTAGGATTTTGATTATCCATTTCCCTCGCTTTCCTTCACAATCTGGGTGAACCAATATTTCTTTGACTGCACTGCTTGGGACATAAGCTGTAATTTTAGATTGAAGAACATATACTCTGAATGATTTTAATTCATTTACCAAGGCATAGACATTTTTTTCTATTAAATCATATTTCAATTCAGAGTCCCTGAGAGTTTTGCTAAAGAAGGAGATTGGTTGCTCGTGGTCTTGCTCATTTCTTTGCAAAAGAACAACAACTATGGTATTTTCTGATGCAAATGAAAAAATCATGAATTCTTTAGAGTAATCTGGGATAATTAGAACAGGTGCCTGAACAATAGCCTGTTTGATCCTTTCAAAGGATTCTCTCGCTTCCGGTATCCACTTAATTTTTGCATCCTTTTTCAACATATATGTGATGTACTTGACAATTTGTGCAAAGTTAGGTATAAACATCCTTAGAAAATTAATTTTACCAATGAATGACTGAATAGAATTTTTATTTCTCGGTATGTCGATTAGATGAATAGCCTTTACTCTTTCTGGATCTATTTTAATTCCTTCAGGTGAAATGATGTGTCCTAGAGACTTTCCTTCCTCCATGGAAAAATGTGATTTTTTGGGATTAAGTGAAATGCCATACCTTCTGCATTTCTCAAAAGTCTGCTTCAAGTGTTGTAAATTTTCTTCATCAGATGCTGAAAATATAGTGATGTCATCAAGGTAAATAACCACAAACCTGTCTTTCTCTCCAATGAAAGCGATGTCCATAGCCCTTTGAAATGTGGCTCCAACATTCATCAACCTGAAAGGCATCTTTTCGTACATAAAGGTGCCCCAGGGAGTGGTAAAAGTTGTTTTCTTTTTATCTTCTTCCATTACTGATATTTGATTGTACCCTGAATATCCATCAAGCATAGAGATTCTCTTTTCACCGACAACTCTTTGTAAGATATAATCCATTTTTGGTAATGGATAATTGTCTTTCAGAGAGCACCTGTTTAGATTCCGGAAGTCTACATAGAGATTTATCTCTCCATTCTTTTTTCTGACGGGTACAAGGTTTGCTACCCATTCTGAGTATCTTAGTGGCACTATGATTTTCTCTTCCAACAACCTTTTCATCTCCCTTTCTATTATAGGTAATAATAAAGAATTAAATTACCTGAACTTTTGTTTAACAGGTTTTGACACAGGTTTTAGGGGAATTTTGTGCTGAATAATCTCTGTGTCAAACACCTTCAGATCTTCATAAGACCATGCAAAAATGTCTGAATAATGTTTCATTAATTCAACATATGATTCTTTTTGTTTTTGTGACGGTTTTCTAGATATTTTTACCAACCTGGGATTTGCATCCGAACTAATGCCACAATCTACCACATATGTTTCTTCTGTTTGGATAACAACCTTCCTGGAAACATCATTATGATCGAACAACCTTTCTAGTGGAACCAAACCCTTGGGAAGATGGTTTGTCTTCAGTTCAATGATTTTGTGGCCAACAATTGTATCTTGAAGGACTTCTGCAACATGTATTTATGCTTCTACATCTTCGTCATCTTGATCAATTGAGATGTTAGAAAACTCTTCGATGGTTTTCAAAAATCTTTGAATTTCCTCATCATCTTTAAAAACCTGCCAATGCTTTATATTATTCGGTATTAGAGGTCTGTTTCTAACTTCAAATTTGAATTTCATATTAGGAAACATAGGAGTTTTAAAGCTGCTAGCTGCAAGTGCTAAAGAGTCGGTTTGTTGATTCAAATTTCTGTGCACAAAAGTTATATTAAATGCAGAAAAGAAATTGTCCACATAGTCCCACACCTCATTTTTGTATTGTTTTAACCTTTGCTATTTGGTTTGGTATATATTCTTGATCTGGTGAATAATAAGTTCCGAGTCTCCAAAAATAGACAACTTATCAATTCCCATCTCTAGCAGCTTTCAAACCAACAACAAAGCTTCATACTCACTGATGTTATTGGTGGTGTCAAATTCAAGTTTATATGACATAGGGATAACCTCCTTGGAAGGGGAAATAAAAACAACACCAGCTCCAAAACCTTCTTTAGAACATGCACCATCAAAATACATTTTCCAAACAAAGCTGTCTTTACTGTCTCCCACTGCAGTTGTTGACTTTCTGATTGATACTTCTGCCATTTCCTTACTCATATGAAAAATAGAAGAACCTAGATCATCTTCTACGACGTATATATGATGATTAGTGGGATTATTGTGATCACTTACCAAATAAGCTAATCTAACTTCTCTGTATAATCTTCGTTGTTCCCCACCAAAAACAGGTATGGTTGCATAGCTAAGGTTCATCTACAGAGTACCACCTACCTTCTTAGCCCAGGATCTTGAAAGAAGCATTCCAAATTTTGGTGGTATATCAGCCACAATAACATCTAATACCACAGTTTTCATAGGCAATTGGGAAAGAGTGACCACCACATCTTTCATAACTCCAAGGCCTTTGAATTTCTTGGAGTCAAAAGAATATAGATCATGATACGGTCTGGTAATGTCCAACCCTAATTCTTCCATCACCACCTTCGAAATTACATTATGTGAGGCAATAGAATCCATTAAGCAGTTGTGTAATATCTTGTCATGGATATTCAATGAAATGTAAAAAGGTGGAGAGGCATCAATTTTGTCTTCAATGTGAGGTCCAATAGTTATAGGAGGGTTTTCATCCTTTAGATTGACTGTATCTGAAAAGGTGACATGAGCTGGAGCCTGAAGAGTCTTGAGGATGGTCTTTCTGAAAGGTTTTGTTTTCATGAGTTCTAATAATGGCACTGAAATTTTGATTTTGTTAATTTCATGTTCTAAATTGAAAACATAAACATTTTTATCTAGTTCCTTTATGTCGACAGTGCTATCCTTGGTAGGTTGCTTCAATGGTTGGTCAACATGAATCTTGGGAACATATTTGATAACCCCTGACTTAATTGGAGTACTGGCCTTCTTTGTGGACACAGGTGTATCTACTTTAGGTGCATTGGAACCAGATCTGAGATTTTATTTTTTCCTTTTAGGTTCCTACTGGACAATCTCATCTCCATCTCCTTCCTCAAACTGATTAGCAATCAAAGCATCTTCATAATCCTGCTGTGTCACATGTAGAGGAGATGATTCTAAATCATTCAAATGAACTGCAGGGTATTCTTCTGTATCATCCTCGTCCTCCTCCTCATCTACTGCATTAGTCTGAAAAGGAGGTAAAACTTTTTGGTCATCCTAGTTTTTCCTTTCTCTTGGTAAAATCTGAGGAACATTGTTCGGTCTTCTGAATTGATTTGGATTTCTGTAACCACCCTCCAGTACAGGTCTATTGGGATGTTTTTGTTCTATCTTTAACCCTGCCATTTCATATGTCAGAGTTTTCAACATCTTATCCATTTCATCCATTTTGGAATCAGATGTTGAATTAGAAGATGAAGGCAACTCTTCCTTTTGCTTTTTTCTTTCTCTATCATTTCTAGACTTCAATTTGTTTGCTGCTAATATGTTAGATTCTACCTCGATAGCAACATCTTGCATCAAACTGAGGGTAGTGGTTCTTCTTTCCCTAAGCAACAAGGAAAATCCGGCATCAAATGCATTGGCAAAGGTTATTTTAGCTGAAGTCTCTGAAGGTTTTATCTCCTCTGGAATTTTTCCATACATCTGGTTGAACATTTTGGTAAAATCAGGTATTGATTCACCTTGTTTCCTCCTTAAAGCACCAAATTTGGTGATGTAGTATAGAAAGTCCTTTTTGTATGCGCAATGTTTGAGAAAGTCATCATCTAAGGCTACGATATCAGCTATTGAATTGGGAGGAAAACTTCTGAACCACTTTCTTGCTTCCCCATTTAGACTTTGTACAAATAGTCTCATCCACACATCAACATGCTCTACATTGAAATTATCTGCAAAACTATAAAAAGAACTCCAATGCTCTTCAACAGAAACTGATCCATCTCCATTGAATCTGGGAAAGTATCTCATATAATCATTAGGTGGAAAGGCATACATGACTTGTGGAAGAACCAAGGGAGCATACCTTGCTGCAACTATTTCGCCCATTCTGTCTGCAGCCATATTGGCTATTTTTGGAGCTCTGGATGTGAGTAAAATTGGTGATGATGAAGGACAAGGCGTCCCTTGTGTGTCACAACTTATATGTATTGATGATGAATCTTGATCTTTATCAGACAAGGATTTCTCCTCTTGACTATGATCAACTAATGGGGTGAGAAACAAAGGGTTCTCAAAAGAAAAATAGTGTGATCCAAAATCTTCGGATGAGACAGATCCAAGAGATGACGATGATGTCTCTGGTTCGCTCTTAATATCTGTGTTGTGACCTGTCGAAATTTCAATCACAGGCAAGATTTCTGGATACTCCTATTTAATGAGTTCAATAAGTAACTTCTTTTGTTCTGGATTCAATTCTGAAACAGTTGAATGGAATGAAACTATATCAGGCTCAATAACATGTTTAATTTCACTTCCAGGATTCAAATCTTCATTTGATTGGGTTTTGATGATTTCAGAGGATTCTTCTTGAGAACTTTCTGAAGATAATTTTCCCTTTGAGAGTGAAGACTGGCTGGAAAGAACTTTAGTTTTTCTTAGTAATTTTTTAGGATCTGGCAATGCTACAACAGGCTCGGGATCTGGGTTTTTCCTTGTTACTAGTCTCTTATTAGATGATGAAGAATTTAGAGGAGTTTTAGGTCCTTTACCTTCTCTTTTCGGATCCAAAATTACCACAGAGGAGTCACCAGGTGAATAATCACAGTCTTAAAAAATGTCCAAAATCTTGTTCACCACCAAGATTTGAATGAAAGCTTGTCGTTTCCCCAGGGAAGATCTCTTCTTTTTTTCATCCCCGGCAATGGGGCCAAAAATGTTAGTCCCTAAAGTTGCAATTGACTGCTAAGGGAAAGCTAGGTCATCATTGATTTATTGCAAAAGTGTTTTGAGGGTTTTATGATTTGTTTTTTGTTTTAGTAAGGTGGTTTGAAACTAGTTTCAAGGTAACAACATAACATGAAAAACAAGATTAAAACAAAGTGTATCCCAGCGACTGAATAATAGGTAAACACAAATATGGGTCAAACCAATTAAGAAAAAGGAAGGTGAAGCCTTCAAATTGTCAACTTCACAAGAATCCTTGCCTCAAAATATTATAAAGAAACAAGATTATCAGCTTGATATCAAACTTGAAAAATTATCTTTACAGTAAAATTTCCACTGTATAAATTATCAGTCAAGAATAAAAAAGCATTGCAATTCGATTAATGAATTAAATCATGAATAAAGAAATAACAGAATAGAAAAAAAGGGTCTAACCATCCACATGCCTTTGCTATTAAGTGTCAAATTGACCATAAATGCCTTTACAATGCGCTTCACAAAAATGTCCCTTGGATCTCCAGGTTTTCGACCTGAACATGGTCTTTCTTCTGTCTATTTAAACTACCTATAAAACTTTCAGATCCTATCATCTAGTATAGCTTTAATGACTAGATTTTGAATAGTATCTGTCTACTAAGGTAGTTCACTCAAAAAGAGCTTCTACAATCCCAAAATAGATCACAACTCAACAACTTGATATTGCAAATATTGCCAGCATTACATTTGACTCTACAAAATAGGAATTTAGTTTGATTTTGTAAAACCGATTGAGGTCTTAGCATTTTACTGACCAAAAACGAGTAGGCCTTGCCATATTTCCTGGAAAACGTTTAAATCATAATTGTAGCAAATTTCCAAGTTACCTTTAGGATATAATCACAACAGTGGATTTAACATTTCTTTGTTTGAGCTTTGTGGTAAGCACGACATTGTGTCAATAGAGTCTGAAATTAATCTCCTTGAGTTCTTTGAGCAATGCCCTTTTCTATTTCTTCTTCCTTTTAAAACTTTGAATCCTTTCTTCCTGGCGAGCATTCCATTTTCTATCTGCGCCTTCTCCTTCTATAATTGTCTTATTGTTTTCTGAAACTCCTTGATCTTTTCTTTATCAGTTCTAATTTTAACTCTAAATCCTGAGAATTCTTCAAAAGGTGTAGGTTCATTCAGGTTTAAGGCAACTCTGGGTTTCTTGGCTTTAACTTGGCACTTTGAGACTAATTCTGAGCTATGTTGTTCTTCATAACTTGTTAAATCTATAGCTTCAGGCACATCTGGTATGCGATCTAAATCTTCAAAGTAATCCTGTTTATCTTCAGGAGTTTCACTGATACCTTTATCCATCTCTTTAGCTTTTGCTAATCTGGTTGAAGCTCTCGTTACAGGAACTGTAGGTGGTGAAATTATTCTTTTTCCTTTGCTGACAGATTTCTTGGGAAATGGAGTTCTTTTTTCCCTTTTCCTGGTACTTGCTTCAACATTCTCAGAGTCATCTTCTATGATTATGAAGTTTTATTCTTTCATTGACGGATTGAACATTTCCTTTGACTTCAGTCTATACTTGTTGGTGACCCTAGTAGAATTTCTTTTAGGTTTCTGTGATACAGACACACCTTTAACCCTTTTCCCTTTGGTTGCAACACCCCTTTTACTGGTTGATGGCGTTTCCAGCTTGACTATTGTTTGAGTATCAAGATCATTATCTGAATCATTTTCCCCTTTAATATTTTCCTTAGAAAACGTTTCAATTTCAGGCTCCCACCTAGGTCTTTTACTTCTGCTCCTCCTAGTCACTCTGATATCAGAAATTTCCTCTTCCATTGGGGTTTCATCGAAGATGTCTCGGCTTTGTGTAACGGTCTTTCTCCCTTTGCCTTTCTTCTGCTTATTGGACTGAGTGATAGGGTTTAAAGATCTCGTGAGCCAGCTCTAGGGCTTATTTGATTCATTCAAAGTAGACATGACTAAGGTTTTAATCAAGACTTGATGGAAAAGGATGCTTTTAGCATTGGTGGAGAGTGACTGCACTCTTTTTGACATCTTTGTCAAGATTTTGAGCAGAAAATAAGGGAGATTTAACGGGTAATCACCATTTAAATGCATTAGTATCCTGACGTGGTAGATATAGACCAGTGAGAATCTACCTTCACAGGTGGTATACCTGTGAATCACGATCAGAGCCGTGTGCCATTCGGGTCGAATCCAGCTACGAGGTATTCCCGTTCTCCAATCCAGATTTTTCTTGTCTCGAAGCAGGAATTGGTTTACAAATTCAGTAACCACATGCTCCTTCTTCCACCATCTTTCTCCTCCATCAACCAGCCTGCAAGCCTTTGCGATAGTCTGTTATGTTACTAGCATCAACATTTTACCGATTTCGACCTCATGACCATCGAAATTTAGAGCGAACTCCATGGAGGCCTGCTCATAATAACCCTGAAAAGTGGTGAGCAAGTCAAACCACCCAGCATATTTAAACCTTTGATCCATCTGAGGATAGGCTTCAAGAATTTCAGCACCCTCTGGTTCTATTCTAACAACCTGTCCGCTCCTCTTTGGCGCCATCAAACCAATCCTGCAACTGCGCCCTCGGGTTCCAAATTTTCCACCTTCAATTGTTAGTGTATACCATTCCTTTGAGTGGATACCTGCATTCCTAATTGAAAGATTGAATTCAGGGAAATCAAACAGGTATAATATAACGATCATCAAGAAAAAGGGTGATTTGAATTGGTCCTGCGCGAGTACACAACAATTGGATTATGAAACGGTGGAATTTTGCAAATGATTTCCAAGATTTCATGGATGCATGCGAACTCTCAACCCACGATTCATGTCATCATGACGAAATCGGGATGGCAGGCTCATATCAAGGCATGATTATTTGGTGCTATGGGAATAGGCTTATTCTCGTAGCACTATTAATAACTTAGCAAAATTTGAATATTTGAAATTCAAACAGGCATACAAGGAGGCACCTCATTTTTAAACCGTGTCTTTCAAAATCAAACTTAAATAAACTATCCCAAAACTGTAATGCAAACCATAAAAAACAAAAATTGAAATCAACAACAAACAGAAAATGAAGTGTGGGTAAGGAAGACTTAGGATAAGGGTTTCTCACTAAACCAAGACAAAATTAGAGACTAACAGGAGCAGTGTTCGGTAATATCTCAATGGCGGTGCGTAAGGTGAGAATTTTTCACTCGATGAGAAGAGTGGCCTCGACCCCGTGGACTAGATGGAATGATGTGAAACCAGTGGTCATTTTAACTATCGTGCGATAAGCCCATAGCGGGGAAAATAACATATGATGCCAATTGGTATTATGTTTGTTAACCGTTCTCTGCAACATGGTTTTGAGGACCTTGTTGACCGCCTCTACCTATCCATTGGACTGAGGGAAATATGGGGAGGCAAACTCATGGGAGAATCCTAACCGAGAGGAGAGTTCAACAAATATCTCATTCTCAAAGTGTTTCACGTGATCACAGACAAGATGTAGTGGGACTCCAAAGTGAGAGATGCTGTGGTTGAAGAATAAGCGTGTTGCGGTGTCAACGGTGTTGTTAAATGTGGGCATGTCTTCAGCCCACTTAGTGAAGTAATTGACTACGACGACGATGTATTTGTGTCCATTACTAGATGGAGGGTTGTAAGTCATGAAGTATGTGACCCATTTGCAAAAGGGTCCGGCAATAATGACTGGGTGTAGAAGAGCAGGTGGTGATCGTGCTTTGTTGGCATAAAGATGACATTTGTCACATCGTTTCACAACATGGATGCAATTGTGAAACAGTGTAGGAAAAAAATAACTGACACAGATGATTTTTTGAGTGGTGGACATCCTGGAGAGGTGACCCCCACAAGTGCCATTATGGCAGTCATTCAAGACTTGATTGGCCTCGTCGATAGTCAAACATCGATGGAGTACAGTTTCGACTCCTCGCCAATATAAGATATCACCGATAAGTAGGTAGTAGGGAGCTTGGTGATGAATACGTCGACGATCGTCTCGAGAGAGGTGGTATCCAAATTTTTGTGTTCGTAGGTAGACGAGAAGATCGTCATACCAAGGGTCATATGAGGAGATGTAAAAGAGATGTTCATCAGGGAAGTTGAAATTGACAGGGGTATGGGTGGTATTGGAGGGAAATGTCGTGATGAATTCGGTGAGGGAGAGATATTTCTTGCTCTTGGGTGTTGAAAATTCGAGGTCGTACCTCTGAAGGATGATGATCCATCGGGCAAATTTACCATTAATTTTTCGGCGACTGAGCAAGTATTGCATGGGGTTGGAATCTGCTACGAATTTGGTATTTCGAAGCAAGATGTAATGGCACAATTTCTGGAATGTGAGGACAACTGCAAGGGACAATTTCTCTTTGTGTTTTTATTTCAAGGGTGTCCCTGAAAGATTTTTACTAATGTAGTAAATTACATGCTCACGGTCATTGTCCCCTAGTTGGATGAGAACTCCTTCTACTGATATGGCAGAGGCTGAGATATAAAGGATGTAGTCGCGGTTATAGTCGGGTGGGATAATTAACGGGGCATTAGAGAGGGCCGTTTTGAGATCATCAAAAGATTTTTGGGCATGTTCGTCCCATTGGAATGGGATATCATGACATAAGAGGCGAAGGAAGCCATGTTACCGAGTGGCATAATCGGGGACAAAGCATCGTAAAAGGTTATCTTTTCCTTGTAGGCTCTGCAGTTGGCATAAATTCCATGGTGGGGGAATTTCTATGATGTCTTGGACCTTAAGGGGGTCGACTATGATGCCATGTTGGGAGACGATGAATCCAAGGAGGTGTCCAATAGTGATGCACAATATGCACTTGAGGGGATTCAATCAGATATTGTACTGACGACACTTGTGGAATACAATGCGTAAGTTATTTAGGTGTTGAGTGCATTTTTTGGAGTGAGCGGTGAGATCGTCCAAGTAGGTAAGAATGATTTGAGCCAGATCATGAAAAATGTATGTCATGGTGCATTAGAATGTGGCTCATGTGTTCTTGAGGCCAAAAGGCATGACACGATATGCAAAAGTTCCCCAAGGGGTAGTGAATGCGGTTTTGTACTGATTGGCTGGGTGAATTTGAATTTGGTTGTAGCCAGAGAAATCGTCCATGAAGGACAGAGCCTCGTGACCAGCGCAATCATTGATAATTTGATCGATAAAGGGCGTTGGAAATTTGTCTTTGGGACAGGTGTGATTGAGATCATGAAAGTCCATAGAGACACGAATAGTGCCCTATTTTTTGTTGACAGGGACGGGGTTGGAGACCCATGACGTAAATGCGATAGGGTAGATGAACCCTACAACACGTAATTTGTCAATTTTGGCCTTGATGGCCGCTTCTTTGGATGGGTGTAGAGGACGTTGTTTTTGATGAATAGGTGTGATATTAGGCCAGGTGTCTATACGATGTTCGACAATAGAGGGGTCAAGGCCAGGAATCTCTGTGTATGACCAGGCAAAAATGTCTCGGTATTCCTAGAAGAGAGCTTTGTAGGCAGTGATTTCTTCAGGAGAGCATGCAACGCCAATGGTGATTTCCTCTACGACCCCAGATTTGATGGAAATATCAATTTTGATGGTGGGGGAAATATTGGCCATATTGCCTTCTTCAAAAGCGTCAGGGGTAGGGATAGGGTTATTGAACCAATCTATATGCCCCGTTGGGAGAAAATATTTGGTTTTGACTGCGTATATTGGGTTTTGGTTAGGAGGCGCGAAGGCTTCCTGTGAAGGAAAAAGCGCTCTATGGTGGAGTGCGTCCCATGGGAAATCGGGTTTAGTTAAATCCTCAAGGATGTCTTCATCACAGTGAAACTGTTGAAAATATAGGGGATCGAGAGGAGTAACTTTGGTGAAGGTCACCGTGGGGTTGTTTTCTGGTGGTGACAATGTAGAGGGGGTATCGCAAGGAGGTTGCGATGGTTCACTTGACATAAAATAAATATCGAGATATGGTGGGTTGAAAATGGTAGTCGGGCGTAGAATTTTCGTGGGGAAATGAATTGGAGAATTGGGGGGATTTGGGGGAAAATCTGCATATAAATCATCCAAGAACCATGGGGGAGTAGGGAGTTCTTCATGTACTGGTGAGAATATATGAACCACATCAAGTGATGGGGTAGGGGTACTCACTGGTCCTGCTAGAGGGGGGGGTGTAGGATTTTAAATTAGGGCCAGTTGGAGATGCCTATATTCAATGATCATAAGACATTGATATGTGAAATGATCAAGTGATTTTCATAGAGAGCAGAGACATCTCATACATTCGTTGACTGAGGTCGTGACATAATGGATGTCGGTGGCATGTGTTGGGTTCGGTTCTTGCTGAAAGCTCTAGCGTACGACTGTTAGCGTTTGTTGGAATTGAGGTAACATTGGACAATGGTGTGTGTAATGTCCATATTCTAAACAGATGGCACATGCAAAGTTGGTTCGCAATCCTTTTCTATTTATGTTAGGGGAGATAGCAGAAGTACTGGATGAAGCGATGAGCAGTGGTGGTGCTCGAGGGAGTTGAATTAGATTGCGTAGCTCGGTTAGAAATGGGCATTTGTTGGTGGGGTGTCCATCTTTATCGCATAGTGCACAAGGAGGTTGGACATGCGGGGGAAGTGGAGCGGTGGGCTCTTTCTTTTTCTGTCTTCCCCCAACTGTAGTAGGGGTGATGGTAAGTGGGAGTGTGGGTGGGATGGTGGGGGTAAGTATGGGAATCTACATTGAGATTCCTTCTATTTGGGGAGGGAGGGATGGTTGAGGTACCATCTTGGGGGGATGTAGATACCATACTGGGATTGCCAACACCAGGTTAGGAAGGGTGAGCATTGCGGCTACCTAGAAATATTGTACACCCGGTGGGGGGTAAAACAAAGGGATTTGGGTAATGGCTTGGGGGACTGTTTCCCAAAATAGGATATGGCCCTGGGGGAGGGGAAGATCAGGGATGGGTAGAGCTGAACAAGTTCCAGGATATTCCTGAGGGAGGTATTCTATGACTAGTGGGACATCGGGGGTGAAAGAGGCCTCAGTGGGAGGGAGAGTATCTTTAGTTGTCATTCAGTTGGTGGAAACAACACATACTTGTGATGAGGGATGGATGAGCGGTGGTGCTCCGTGGTATGTCCCTAACAAGGATGGGTCCTTAAAAATTTTGGGGCCCATCTCGATGAGTGGATAGGCGTTTGGATTAGTGTGGACAAAATGGAGGATGTTATCAATGTTGGATGAATGGTTAGGCTCATAATGTGATACCTGATCGATGGTAATGATCTTTCCATTATGCGGAAACATCATGGCTCCGAACACGAAAGAGGCGACTACCTTCATAACATACATGTAGCTGCGACCAAACAAAATATTATAGTCAAGTGGGGCATCGATAACCTCAATGTCTATAAGGATGGTTTTTCCCCTGATTTCGACTGGGACGTTTTGGAAGAGCCCCTCGAGAGACGAGGGTCATCCGTCATAATCCCTCAGAGTAATGGCGGAGGGTATTAGCTCTGGAGAGCCAAGTTTATTCCATACGGTTTTGGACATGATGCAAGTGGATGCACCTTCGTCGATAATGTAGTGGTGGACTGTGATATTCCAGATTTTAACCGGTATTTGAAAAGTGATAAGAGCGTGGAGACGGGGTTCTCCACTGTCAAGATCAAATGTCACGAGTCGAGTATTAGTAGGGTTGAATGCCCCTAGGGTGGAAAGTAATGATTTTCGTTGAGTAGGACAGGTTTGAAGAACTTCTAAGACTGACATGGAAACAGAGTATTGTGCCAAGTCATCGATCAGACTATAATTGTGGGCTGCCCTAGCTTGATGGTTGTGGACATTCCTACACAATAGGATGCAAGGGATGCGAAGAGGTGTTTTAGTATTAGGGAACATAATCATCAAAGGTGGGCCATTCGTGAATGGGGTGTCCTCCGAAGTAGTGGGAGTAGGGTCAGAGGGTGTGTTGTATTGACAATTGCGCGTTTGTAGAAGGATTTCTTCCTCACTAGTGAGGAGGATAGCTCGATTTGTAGAAGTGCTCGGGTTGTGATATGGCCTTGCCTGGGTTGGGGCAGGTTGCATCTCTTTTTGGGTGTTCATCACCCCTTAATGTGGTATGGGGTTTTGTGACACATCTGAGGGTGGGTGCTGGACATATTGTTGTGGGTCCTGCTGGGGGGCAGGCGGTACTGGGAGATGTGGTCCATTTCTGGATTTATTCATCCATTTAAAGTCATCTATTTGGGGGCAATGGTGAGTATAATGGACATATTCATTGCAAAGGGCACAAGGGAAGTTTGTCCGAATATTGTTGTTGTTCTTCCCTTGGCGTTTTTTGTTATTTCTCCCTTGGGGGTTCTGGTTCCCCTGGTGTTGGTTACCCCTAGCAGGTTGGTTTGACTGGGGTTGGTACTGATTTCCTCCTGGTTTGGGATTATTATTGTTTCGAGTTTTTCCTTTCTTCCTGGCATTGTTTGACTAATGGGATGGATTAGTCGTATTCAACTATTCAAAATTTTGATACTGCTAAATGAGAGAGGGTTGAACAAAATTAACCCCAACATGTGGTTGTCCATGTGGGGAAGGAATGGGTTGGGGGGGGCCAGGGAAAGGAAAGTACAGATTATTCTATGGTAATGATCCATAAGATGTGTAGGAAGGTGTGACACTTTCACTAGTGTTTAGGGTGTAAGCAGAGGTAGAGGCAATACCAGAACTAGGTTGGGTTGCGGGGTGTATTGTGGGTGCTGGCAGTGGGCCGCTGGTGGGTAGAGGAAATGTTAAGGGGTATGGTTGTGGATAAGGGGGAGGATTATAATAAGGGGGTCCACCATATGCTGGTGGATATTGAGGTGTGCCATACATTGGTGGTTGTTGGGGATGTGAATTATGGTGTGTAGTGGTACCAATCAATCCATCCGCTGAGTGAGACATCCTAGGTTTGTCCTGGCCAAATGGCATGGGTCTCGGGGCGTCAGGTAGGACCGTATACAAGTACCCTGACTGTGAGTAAATGAGTTTGAATTGTTGGGCCTTGCTAATGGATTCTTCTTCAGACTGGGGGAAGGTGGTGGCTATGTCTTTGGCAACGAGGGAAACAAGTGATTTGAGGAACCAATTGAGACATTATTGTCGAGTAACTTCATCTTTGTAGAGACTACGTCACTGACGCTATTCATGAATGTGGTCAGTGATGTGCATGGCAGAGGTTTGTTTAAATTTTGAGAGTAGTTTGAGGCCATTGTCATGACGAATTGGTAGTTGAAAGAAGGCCAAGAAAGCTTTGGCCAGGGACTCAAAGGTCACATGGGATCCATATTTTTCTTCTACATACCACTTAGCTGATGCGCCAGTGAGTGTACGTTGAAATAAAATTAATTGGACGGAATTGTCTGTGATGTTGTTTGAAGAGCACCATAAGTGAAAGGTCATGATATGGTTGGAGAGATTGTCTCCTGGTTTTCCTTCAAAATTGGGGATGTCTGAAGGTATTTTGGTAGGCATTGTAGGCCATGTGGGGTTGTGCAATATAGGATCATTGGTGAGTTTAGTCAAATCAGGTATGTTGAGAGAAGCCAATTATGGCATTTGAGGTTGTGGCGGAGGATTAGTTCCAACCATGGTGTGAGTTTTTTGCTTACCTGACCCTTGAGGGGGACGAGGTGGTTTTGTACTCCCCCCTTGAGAAGAATTCTCCCCCCTGCTTCCATGTAAAGGAGAGTGTGGGGATGTTAGACCTTGGAAAGTGGACCCAAGAAAAGTGGAACCAAGCAAAGTTGATCCCAAGATAGTAGCACTTACAGGGGTGCGGGAAAGTACGATCGATGAGTTAGTAAGGCTAGGAACTCCCCCGAGGATGGGAGGGAGGCTTAGCAAGCGTTTGGAACGATGGGATTCTGTGGGTCCCCTATGATGTTTGACTAGCAAAGTGGATGTGTGCAAATTGTGATGAGAGAAAATTTAATGAACGAGAGACTTTGTATAAATTGGACCTCCACAATATATCTCACAATCGTATGTAATTAGAAGAACAACATACATAAAATAAAGAAGCATACATGTGGTTAGGTGGATTTTTTCTGCGTGGAAGAACAAAGAAAAAAAATGCTCATGTCCTAAAAGACGTAATGTCCTTCCTCTCAAAAAACACTGGACCTTCCAATAACACTCAACAGTGGGGTCTGAAGCCACCGGAAGAGGAACTAGTGAAGGATGAAGTAATCAATTATAATGAGGGGTAGAGGGTGCATATCTCAAAAGAGTTAGCAATATTTCCCAATAGCCACAAAAAATCCGATCAAGGTGCAATTGCAGCCCACAATTGCCACATGGGTAGATGTCCTAAAATTTGGTCACTAGGTACCTTGGTCAAAGTGCGGCATTTAGATTTTCGGCCTAAGAAATGGGTCACGGGTTGGATCCCATCCAAGAGGTGGGTGTCTCAAGGGGGGATACACAAAACAATCAGACCTCGGCCTTCAACCCTTCATGGGTATCTCCTTGCCTTATGGTGTAGGAACACTTGACTTGGAGGATTTAAAGTTCCCTATTTGACAACTTCTATTGTTTGAATATGTGAGAGCCAGACAACGAGGAGTTATTTGGATGCCTATCCCTGAAATCCTACCTAGACTAAAAAATTTCTTTTGGCACCTCCTGTGGAGGAAAACTTAGTGAGTTTTTAGAAAAAAATTAGATGTTGTTGTTTGAGATATTGGGGGTGTAAGCCAATCTCGTTGAAATTAAGGGGGAGTGGATAGTTTCTTCAATAAAAGGGTGGGGTGTTTCAGAATCCCTTTGGAGAAAACTTACTTCAACCTCCATGTTTCGAGATGAAAAACTATGTGAGTGAGTAGTGACTTTTGTGTGTGAACAAGTGAAAGTGTGCCAATATTTTTAATAAATTAGGTGTCACCTTGCTGCATGTGGACTTTGCTTGGTCCTTATGAGTCTTGATTACCTAATTAACTAAATGTTGTTGGCACAAACTTGCGGAATTTTAAAGTCCCTAGGAAACTAGCATGTGGACATGTGGGTCCTTACTCATTCCCTTAACTCCCTAATGTGATTTAATATAAGAAAGCTTTGAAACTATCCTAGATTGTGCATATGTGGGCATGTATGGACCCGTTACAAAACCTTTAAACTTCCCTAGATCTAAGAAAGTAAACTTCAATCAATATATTGTCTTTGTAGCATGTGGGCATGTATGGGCCCTTACAATTTTAATATGTGTTTGAAAAATAAACTAAGAGGAGTCTCGAGGGGGCTGTTGTCCTCTCCTAAAGATTTTTGTCTTTTTAAGGGAGATGAAATTTTCCTTCAATCTCTTTTTGATTCTCAAGATTGCTTTAGGGCACGAGAGAAGAGCATACTCAATGATTGATATCCAATTTATGGTCCCAATGCAAGTTTTGTATGTGATGTAGAATGGTTCCAACTTAACTTTAGTCAAAGAAATCCATCCATGTGGCAAAATGATAAACAAAAAGAGGAAAAATAATGATTTTAACCCCTAAGTGCCTATGTTTTGAATAATATCTTTATATGGAGAGGGAATGTAAGTGTGGTGCAGATTACAATATGCATGGAATCAATTTTAAGAAGGCTATGGGCCCTCCACAGATCAAAAAACCTTACAATGTGTATTTTTCTGAGCAGATGTGTGGGTCTTAGAGCAGACATGGGCACATATGACACTAATGTGTAGGTTGAAAGTGAACTTTAGTCGCAAGTGTGCAAGGTGCTCTGTGAAGAACAGTAGGTTCGACACACATGCATTGAAGACACACCTGTGGTTTGAAAAACCTGCACACGTCTGACACACGGTTGTGAAGAAAATTCCGAACGAAATTCTCTCAACTCAGCTTTGAATTTGACTTTTTGTAGGTCGGATTGGGCCGGTTATGGTATCTGCAGGTTAAATAAATAGAAAGAAGAGCTAAAATAACCCAAATGGGGTAGGAAATTGATACCTTTCCCCAACGGAGTCACCAATCTGTTGCACCTCTTTTGTCACCTAAATGAGCAAAATATGGGTGCTTACAAGCCCAATTGGGTCAACTAGGCAAGACATAAGTAGAGGAAAGAGTTAGAAGTGTAAAGCATAAAATATAAGAACATAAATAAACTAATAAGGATAAAATCAATTAAACTATAGTGCATAAGGACATTAGAACAAGAAACAAAAAAGACTGATGCCACCAATGGAAAGGATTATATTAGTGGAAAGAAAACACCAAAGAGAAAGGGAGACTTTGGGTCTCCTCTTCCTCCAAGGGAGGGATCTTGGACCCCCAAATATTGAGCTCTTCTTACAAGTGAGGAACTAAAATGAAATGGTGAAGAGAATCCAAAGAACATCCAATCTAGAAGTGATATGAATGGCTAACTAAAATGGTGCTAGCATGCTCTTGATGAGGAAAGAGGATCCTCCAAGAGAATATCAACAGCATAACAATACAAATGAATTCCTTGAAAATGTAGTGCACCCATGGCCTCTTTTTATAGCATAGCTTTGAGGCGTTATTTAACTAGCTTTTGGTGTGAACAAGGGGCCATTTAGGGCACCCTTAGGTCTTTGACCATCCACCTTGCCGGATTTAGCCGAGATTTGGATGTCAAATCGACTTGAAAGCTGAACCAGAAGTGGGTGGGAGGCCGACCAATATCATAAATGCATCATTTTGATGGATGCACAGTTTTTACGTCCACAGTCGTGCATCGTGCGCATGTACTCTTTTTCCTGCGTTTCTAAATGGCGCATGTGCCCACGCTCCTTGTGTAGTCTTAGCGCATGCTGATTTTATTGCTGATTGTATAGTTTTGGGCCTTTTGGAAATTCATTTTTGGTCCATGGGTGAACTAATAGATGTTTGAATATGCTCGATTCCTGTAACCATTTGCGGACGAAATTTCAGCGATACCAGTTTTCTCAATGCATCCTAAAAAACGTAGCATTCAAGAGAGAACTCACGTTTTCTTTATTGTTGTCCATATTGTTGAGTATGAGATCTATTCAGAGGAGATATCCATGGCCTCACTCTCCATTTTCCAACACAGTGTGTGAGCATGAGAAACTAGGAAACCCATAGTGTGCAAGGGAGTATGCTCCATTTGTTGGAAATATTACATAAACCATAACCCTAATTTCTGAACTACAATGTAACATCTAAAAATTCCATACCATAAACTTGTCTCCAAGGCACTCCAAGGAATATTATTTCTACTTGAACACCCACATTTGTAATCTTGGGTCAAGAATAATCTTTTCTCACTTTTCCTCATTCATTCAGGGTCCAAAGGCGAGATGGAGCGTCCACGTTGAGCGTCCGTACAACTTTGACGTGAAATCCAATGCCATCAACTATTATGATACTCTTGTGCATGAGATTTTCCATCTGGAACATAACCATTACGATTTTATTGAAGGAGGTGAATGAAGGTGTAATCCATTGGTGTGTGAAGATGCCTAGGTATATTCATTATTTAAAAGATATTTAGTTGCTACGTGGATCATGTGTGTACTGAAGCATGTGGAGAATTGCTTCTAGGATTCTAAGGCTCTCATTAATGGGTGAGTGGGATATTAAGGCACATCAATATGCCATCAATAATCATTATACAAGCTAATGAATGAATTATCTAATCAATACAGTAACCCGAGGATAATTTCATTGAGAAATGCATTCAGATACCTAAGTGGCATAATGAGTGTAGACTATAATATGTGTTATGTGACAGTGACACAGTGAAAGCATGTGCAAAGATTAGATGTCCATTGGAATGAATTGTTATTTTGATTGCTAGTTATTGATGAGTTCAAAGAAAAATATTGAGTCTCCAGGAGACAGAGAACCCAATGCACAACTTAGAGAAAAAATTGAGATAGAGTCTAGAAATAAAATTCCACACAGGTATCTGTGTTGGTGAAGCAAGTTGCGTCCTTGATTGAGACACTAATTCTACAACTGTGAACAAAATATTTCAAATACCAACATGGGAAAAGTAAGCAAAGATAATTTGGAAGACTTAAGGGCCATCAATGTCGAGCTTCGAGAAGAGAATGAGAGATTGAAGGCATAGGCTAATATGTTTAACCAAGGATGGTAGAGATGGATATGCACATGGAGACCTCTAGCCAATTGTTTTCATTTATCAAGGAGAAATTTAAATAAGGCCAAGAATCCCTCATAGAAATCAGAACATATTGGGACAAGAACAAAGTGTAGCTTGTGTACCTTGGTGAGAAGGTCATCCAAACAAACAACTAGCAAGAGGATAGATTCAGGAAGATGATGACATAGTTGCAACAAGAGTTGGAATAGAAGGAGAAGGCCTTAGCAAGTCTTCAAGAAGTTTTCTAAGAGAACAGAGGAGAAAGGAAACCTTCCATTGCCACTACATATGCTAGCACCATGACTGAGACCATCTCACTAAGCTCTCCTTCAGTAGACATCTCTCCAGATAATCTTGGTGAATTCGAGAAGCATGCCTAGGGTATTGACTCTAAAATTCTAAGGAAAATGGAATATGATGGAAAAGGTCTAGTAAAGAGGAGACAAGGCATATTGAACCCCATTGTAGTCACACATTGGGCCAAGAATGAAGGCCTAGGATTTGATGGTATAAGTGAAACTTCCATTTCCATGAATAAAACCATTTTCGTGAAGGAAAATGACATGCCATAGTTGGATTTATCATCAGGAGAAGGGGAAAGGACAGTAAGTGAAGGTGGAAACTCACCACTACCTCATATTTGTGGTATATTGAAGGAGAGAAACAATGAGAAGAGTTCCTAGACTCATACCACACTTGCTCTTAGATACAAAAACAAACCAATCAGTGAAAGAAAGAAGAAAAATAAGACCATGATGTCCACATCAACCGAGAAATTTATTGTGTGTCATTGTTGCAAGAAGAGAGGCCATACCATAAACAATTGTTGGTATGAAAAGGCATGTTCCTTTTGTGGAAAGAGAGGTCATTGTGAGGCAACCTGCTAAGAGAAGCAAGCCATGTTCCCTAGCTTGATTATTTCCATAATTTTAATGGAAAGAAGGCTTCTCCAACTATACAACAAACATGTAGGCACACAAAGAGGAGGAGTATGTCAAGAATTCCTTGTAACAACAACAAGAACTTCTACCACCAATGAAATTTGAGTGGTCATTGGGACTCAAAGTGTTGGTGACTTCATTTAGAGATTCACCCCGGAAACTACATAGTGAAGAGAAGTGTGTGGAGAATGAAGTCTATGGAATATGAAGAGTGGCCTACCTATACAATACAAGGGATAGAATTCATCCAAGGAGAGATAGTAGCACATGAATTCTACATCACCAATGATATGGAAAACAAGTCGATGACCATGGTAGCGACAATCCATTTTTTGTGTTCAATATTGCACCCAAATAACCCCTTCTTGGACATGTGTTGGAGAGTGATGCATAGAGTTCATTGACCTTGGGGGGTGTTTAGAGAACTCAGAAAGTGCTTGTAAGCATGTGCAAGCACCAAAGATTTATTTCCATGACAAAAATAAATTGAGTCTAGCAGAGGAATGCAACCACACTTGAGGAGTTGTTATGTGATGGTAGCATGATAGGGTCACACTGAACAAACCAACATTCGAATTAGCTTTGTTGATAGTTGAGATGGACTAACTCTAAGTTAGAGAGGGAGATGGAAATGAGTGTTGAGATTATAGTTAGGATTCCGATATTTCTCAAATCTAAGAGTCAATGAGAATATTTTTGCACTACAGGAACAAGCAAGCCAGAACCAGAATTAGATCTATGGCCAAGGACTAGAGCTAGTAGCCAGAACCACTAGCTAGGGCTAGAGCCAGATATAGAGTTGTAGTTAGGAGCCAGTGTTAGAGACACATACCGGAGAAGTAGAAAACACTGATCCAAATTGGTTCCTAGAGATTTTCGAAATAAAAATCCTCTCAATGGGGAGGTGTGATCTAAAATAAATCTGGACTGAAGAATGGATAAGACTCAATACTTATAAAAAAAATTCACAATTAATCAACATTATGAAATCCATGTAAAATAATTCTAGTTAACATGGAATAAACAAAATGAGCATGTAACGCACAAGTTGTTGAAAATAATTAAAGGGACAAGTAAACAGATAGGAGAGAAGGCTAAGGAATGGGAAGTGAAGAGTCATGGTTGTTTGCCTTCCCTTATCCTCTATCTCTCCCTATTTCATCAGTCTCGCTCATTCTCAAAGGGATTTTGGCCAAGGAGGAGGATATCATTGTAAAGTTGCAAACTTGAAGAAAGAAGAATATTGAGCACCATTCACTGGTTTTCCGAATTGGGTTCTAGGGTAAACATATTGTCTCATTGATTTAGTTACTTTGTGTGTGGTTAAATTATCCATTATGTTTAATTACAACTTGTTGGTTATTTTTGTTAATGGCTACTTTGTATCTTGATTATATTTTTTGAGAGGATGAGGAGTTGTTTGCTACATATTTCTTTTACTGTGTGTGAGGTATTCTAGAGCACATTGATGAGGGAGGCTACCAAATCCAACAATTATATTTCCTACACTATTGATCGAACTGGACAAAGACAAATCCATGGCCCTCATTAAATATTTGTTGGAAAAACTTACTAAATTGGGTTTTCTCTCTCCTGAGAGTTTTTATCTCTCTTTGAGGTGATTTCTATTGTTTGGTTGTTGTATTGAAGTTCCCATGCACAATTTTCTCTTTTTGGGCATATTCAATCTTTCCTAGATCGTTTATCCATGTCCTGAGACAATTTTTTTCTTGTTGGGGTGAATTCCTTTGTGATGGGGCGAATTCCTTTGTTTTTGGGCATCCATTTTTTTGTTGGGATGAATTCCACTACGAATTCCTTTGTTTTTGGGCATCCATTTTTTTGTTGGGATGAATTCCATTGCAAATTCCTTTGTTTTTAGGCATCCATTTTTTTGTTGGGATGAATTCCATTGTTGTTGGACGTTTAAATTGTTTTCCTGGAAGAATTTCACTTATTGTTGGGCATTTCCATCCCTGTGGGAATCTACATTTATTTGTTGGGTCATACCTTTGTTGTTGGTCATTCATATGGGAACCCACAACCTCTTTTTTTATGCATTTCCACCCACAACTTGTCATGGTTTCTCAATGCTCTATGTATCCTAAAAGATGTAGCATTCAAGAGAGAAATGGAGTTTTTCTTTATTGTCGTCCATATTGTTGATTTTGAGTTGTAGCCAGAGGAGATGTCCATGGGATCACTCTCCATTGTCTTGTGCAGTGTGTGAACCTAAGCGAATGGGAAACCCATAGTGTGCAAAAGCGTACACTCCATTTATTCAAAATCTTACATAAACCCTAACCCTAATTTATGAACTACAGTGTAATGTCTAAACAATCCACACCATAAAATTGTGTCCAAGGAACTCCAAGGAATATTATTGCTTCCTAGACACCCACACTCATGAACTTGGGTCAAGAATAATATCTTCTCACTTTTCCTCATTTGTTCAAGGTCCAAAGACGAGATGGAGTGTCCACCTTGAGCATCGGTGCAACTTTGACGTGAAATCCAATGCCATTGACTATTATGATACTCCTGTGCATGAGAGTTTCCATATGGAACATAACCATCATGTATTAATTGAAGGAGGCCAATGAAGGTGTAATCCATTGGTGTGTGGAGGCGTCTAGGTATATTCATTAATTAAAAGAGATTTAATTGTTAGTGGATCATGTACTTTCTCAAGCATGTGGAGAATTGATTCCAAGATTCTAAGGCTCTCATTAATGGGTGAGTGGGATAATAAGGCACATCAATATTCCATAAATACTCATTATACAAGCTAAGGAATGAATTATCTAATCAATACAATAACCAGAGTATAGTTTCATTGAGAAATGCATTCAACTACCTAAGTGGAATAGTGAGTGTAGACTATAATGAGTGTTATGTGATAGTGACGTAGTGACAACATGTGCAGAGATTATATATCCATTGGATTGAATTGTTATTGTTATTGATAGCTATTGATGAGTGTAGGGAAACAGATTGAGTCTCCAAGAAACAGAAAACCCTATGCACAAACCAGAGACAAAATTGAGATAGAATCCATAAATAAAATTCCGCACAGGTATCTGTGTTGGTGAAGCAAGTGGGATATGATCCCATTGATTAAGGATCAATATGATACCTTCCATATTTCAATCCTTTTATTTTTATTTTATTTTCTTTTCAAAGATAAAATTAAAATAAAATAAGGTTTTATTTGTAATAATATTTTATGTAAATATCTTTTAGGTTGAGTTACAATTTGTTTCAATTTGGTAGAAAGTTAAATGTCTCATTTGATCATCATGGCAAAGTTTTGTATATTTATCCAACGGTGCAAATCACATTCCAAATGCAAAACAAATTACAAATTAACGGGAAAACTAGTTTTTGAGAAATCAAATAATTCATAATCAATTAATTCAACAATGTCAATGTCAAAAATTTGATTTCTCAAAAATTTGATTATGAATTTTTGAGAAATCAAATAGTTCATAATCAATTAATTCGACAATGTCAATTTGTTTCAAGATTATTATTACTTAGATGTTAACGATTTGGAAATGGTTGAAATATTGGATGTTTGAAATGAAATCAAATCCAACGGTTCAGGTTTATTTTATTATATGAATTGTGTGGAAGATAACATTATTCTTTATAGTCAAAACATCCAACGGATAAAGTATTAAAGATCTGACGACTGATAATTGTTTCAGACTAAAAGCTGCTCAAGTTATAACGTTTTTCTCACAACCCAAAAGATCCAATGGTTTACATGCACTTGATCTAACAATCACATATTGCTTCTGGGCTGCAAGTAGCTCAAGTTTTAATGTAGTTTTTTCATCCAAACAATCACTCTGAGCTAATACCTTGGCTATTCACAATTAGAAACATTATAACTGATGATTTGGAATATATTAAACCGTTTTTAAAATCCATTGTTTTGAGTTATCAATTTTGTTTCATTTATTACTATATTTTCCTCATTAATATTGTGTGATTTTCAAGGGCAATGGTTAGACTAAGATGTTAACTATCACATATGTGTGCAGTATTCATGCATTTTATTCTAATCGACCATCAAGACAGATATAATTCTCGTGAAAACTTTCCTACCAGGGATACTTGAGGCTTTCACTGGTGGAAAATAATTAATTCAAACATAATTGTTTTCAAAGATGGTAAGTACACAAATATATCCCATTGTTCTAATAAAGATACTTTATGTTTCTTATGAGAGAATGGATCCTTGTAGAAAAGTTTTACCTACAAATAAACCAATAGATGGATCTAAAGACTCGAAAATTCTTGTTGATTCATTTTGGGATATTTTTGAGTCCCGTATAACTCAAGGTGACTTGTGGAAAGTATGATAATAAGACAAAGGTAAAGCCTTGAGTGGCACCGATTACTTCTCTATCTGGTCAAGTGGTGATTTGGAATATATTTGCAGAACGGAATGAATATAGATTAGTATCAAAATATGATTAACAAAGAATAACATATATACAGTAAAATCGGTTTCTATTCAATAAGGAAATAAATTGAAACTATAAAATGCAGCAGAAACAAGCTTGCTAGAATGATGGCGGCTTATCTATGAGAAGAGATGTGATGGCTATGCTCATTCAAAAGAAGATGATTACAATGAGGCTCTGAAGTCTTTTTTACAATAAACAGGAATGTCAAAAACCATAGACATCCAAAAAAACTAACCCTAGGAGATGAAGTGCCAAAATTCATGTGGGCCCCGTTTGGTTAAGTTAGTACATCAACTTCCCAGGGTCGTAAATTTTGCATACGATCTCCTTTTTAGGCGCACAATAGCCCATTGGAAAGGTCTATCCAAGGAATAGACATTTTGTTTTTATATATCAAAGGTCATTTTGATTGTGGCGAGCCCTAAAAAATGTTGTTTAGGGCCTCAAAACGGCCCCGCAAGTCAAGGACCCGAAAACTAGGGAAAAAAATGTCAAAATGAGCCAGTTGGAATAGGTGGGAGGCCACCAACATCCATCTAGATCAATCCTCCCCCCTTAGGAAGAAATGGTATCCTTTGCATTGAGTTCCCCTATCAAATGAGTAAATTTCTGCTGAATTTGGCCCTGGGTGAGCCACTTTCCTTGGTGCAGGAGCTGCCCTGCTTTGACAACTCGATAAAGATGGATCCTTCACTCCCGAGTGTCCTTGATTTGTTTTTCCACAATCTGATCACTGGATTCCTGTTGTATGCAGTCAGGGTTGAGCTCTGTTGGTGTTAGTCATTCTACTATCTCTGAGGTGTCCAATAATGGTGGGAAATATGGTCGAAGGATATCCACATTGAATACTGGGTGAACTCCAAGGAAAGGAGGAATGTTAAGCTCGAAAGAATTATCACCCACAACCTTGGTGATGGTTTACGTCCCATAACGGAGTGGGCGAAGCTTCCGATGGGGTCCTGTAAAGCGTTCTTTCTGTAATTGCAACCAAACTTTGTTGCCCACCTGAAACTTATGTGGCACCTGGTGTTGATCATGGCACTGCTTGTACTTGTCATTGGACTTCTGTAGGATATCCTAAACCTGTTAGTAGATGTACTAGATCCACTCAATGAACTGGGTGGCTTTGTCAACTTCATTTGTAGTAGGAGATGAGTTGGCCAAGGTGACCGCAAGGGGTAGTGCAACATCTATGGGACCCAATGGTTGGAATCTCAACCCCACCTGAAAGGGGTTGTGGCCAGTTGAACTATGCAAGGCTCAATTGTAGCTATGTTGAACATAGGGGAGAATCTCATCCCATGTGCGAGGGTGATTGGAATTATACAAGTGTAGTATATGCAAGATCATTCGATTTACGACTTTGGTTTGGCCATCTATCTGCGAGCGGAAGGTCGTGGATTTGGTGAGCTTGTTGTCCAGTAGTGACCAAAGTATTGACTAGAATGTGCCGAGAAATCGACTGTCTTGATTTGAGACAATGGTTTTTTGGATTCCAAAATGTACCCAGACTCGTTCAAAGAAGAGATTGGCAATGGCCTCTGTTGTGATGCTCTTCTTGTAGTCGGCCATAATCACCATCTTATAAAAGCGATCCGTAACAAAAAAAACACAGTCATTTCCCCGCTTGGTGGATGGGAGGCTCGACATGTAGTCCATTGAGATGGATTCCCATGGCCTTTCAAGAGTAGTCAGAGGGGTGTACATGCCCTATTTCTTAGTGGTCATTTTGGAAATCGCACAGGCAGTGCATGACCTGATATACTTGCTGACCTCCTATTGAAGTTTCGACCATAGAAATGTTTCTACAACATTTCCACTATCTTTTTTACGCTGAAGTGTCCTGCCACCCGAATGTAGTGGGATTCCCAGATCAGCTTCACTCACTCTCTTGATGGAATGCAAATATGGACCAGACAACACAACAACCCATCCCGAAAATGGAATTTAGCGACAAATGCATTTGCACCCAACATTTGGTAGGTGGTGGTGAAGTTCGGGTCTTTCTCATAGAGTTAGGGCCATCCAGAGGTATCATGGCCGTAAGAGTCTAGCACCGTGGTACATATTTCTCAATCTGGAAGGGTTGTTGCAGGTCCGATAGTGAAAGTACTAGGGTTGAGTACAAGTGCTGCTTCAAATCATCGAACACTTGTTTTTGGGACTGGCCCCACACAAATTTTTCCTTACCAACAACCCTAGTTACTTGGCTGAGTGCCCATGCAATATGGGAGAATCCCAACATGAACCTGTAGTAGAAACTGGCAAGGCCCAAGAAGCTTCGAAGCTCAGTGAGTGTGGTTGGGGTTGGCCAGTCACAGATCACTTGGATTTTTGTTGGATCCACATGCACGCCATGATGATCAACAATGTATCTCAGGTAATAAACCCTGTGCATGTCGAAGGAGAATTTTTCCAAGTTGGCGTAGAGATGGTGCTGCCGTAGGGTGTGAAAAACCTATTGAATATGATGCAAGTGTTCTGCCCAAGTCTTGTTGTAAATGCGGATGTCATCCAGATACACCACTACAAAATTATTGGTGAATGGTCGCAGGATATCATCCATCATCCTCGTGAAAGTGGTTGGAGAATTTGTCAAACCAAAGGGCATGACCAACCATTCAAAAAGACCTTCCTTTGACTTGAAGGCAATATGTCATACATCTGTCTGTTCTATCAGGACCTGGTGGTAGCCAGAATTCAGATCAATTTTACTGAAGTATTTGGCCCCTGTGAGTTGATCAAGGAGGTCATCGATTCATGGAATCAGGTACTGGTTTCTTACTATGATTTTTTTCAGGTCCAGGTAATCAATGTAGAGTCACCAAGTTCCAACTTTATTCTATACCAACATGATTGGTTTTCCCACAAGGTGATGAGCTAGGACGGATGGGCCCCTTGTGGAGTCGTTCTTGTATCTGTCGCTTTATATCCTCATTCTCTAATATAGAGCAGCGGTATACTATCCCATTGGGCAATGGTGCATCGGGGGTCATATCGATGGGGTGCTTGACCTGACAGTGCAGAGGTGCCCCAGTAGGTGAGGAGAATATATCTGAGTATTCTTCCACGACCTTATCCACTTGCTTTTGTTGTGTGAAGAGGTAGGCCACGGAGACCCTGGATGTGGATGCGATATTTTTCTCATTCTAAGAGCGAATCGTGAAGAATAAAAACTTCCCTGTATGAGAGATGACCTTTCTGCATTGCTTGGGAGGGATGTAGGAAATAAAATTGGGTGGGACTGCCTTGGGTATCCTGTACAATTTATTGTTAAAAGTAATAATAACACTGCAAGGCCTAGACTCATATACAACATGACATTTCCATAAATATGGTTGGCCCAAAAGAACATTACAAACTTCAAGAGGGGAAACATCACACAATACCTCGTCTATGAAGGGCTTGATGTCATATGACAGGAGACATTGTTGGCTGACACAGATGTCTCTTCCTTGGCGGAGCCATCCGATGGTGTAGGGTTGTGGGTGCGGCGTTTTTGGTAGGGCGAGTCACTTGATAAAATATGTTGAGATGAGGTTCTTCTGGCTACCACTATCTACGATGAAGTGAAATGACGTACCCTTCACCCACATCTGTGAATGAAAAATGTGCTCTCCTTCCTCTGGCTCATCTGGTTGACCGGGATGGAGCATGGTGGTAGAAACACTAGAACTGGGTTCTATGTCTATGATCTGTCTCCCCCTTTCTGGTTCTGACTCAGAGTCAAAACCCACATCTGATTCAAAGGATTTCACCTCAGCCACCAATGACTGCTTCGAGCGGCAATCAACAGTGTTATGCTAGGGGATCTTATGGAACTCCGACCACTTCCTGGTATCTTTCTTTGTCTTTCCAGTGTCCTTCTTTTCTTGCGGCCTAGATTGGTTGTCCTGAGGTTGTCCACCTTTTCTTTGTCCTTTATTCTATGGGTTGGGGCCACCCTTTCCTGGCTTTTGCTGTGAGGGGTTCCCAGGCCCAAATTGTCACGTATTTTGTTTGAGCTTCTGCTCGATTTTGATGGCATATCAGTAGGCCATGCCCAAGGATGAGATTTCTGGAAAATCCATTTCGGTCTAGATGTATCTATGCATACCCCTGTGATACTTGAGCACCAGATGTCGCTCAGAATCTTTGATACCCATCTTGGTGTGCAAGGTATGGAAGATATTTGTGAACTCGGGCGCTGTTTGGTCTCTTTCCTGCCGCAACATGGTCCATTTTTTGTACAGGTTGTCATAACTTCCAGCAGTGTAGTATTTTAACTTAATAGCATCCCTGAAGGACTCCCAGGTGACTGTGACTGTAAATAATGACGGTTCCTCTGTTTCCTTTTGCTCATAGAAAGTTTCCCACAAATATTTGACACGGGGGACGACTTTGAGGAGCGCAAAAGTAATATTTTCTCTACTCAAGAAGTTATGGACAGAGAAATACCCTTCTAGAAGATTCAACCATTTTTCTACCATATCTATGTCCATCTCACCTTCAAATATAGCAATATTGAAGTTGATNGGGGGGGGGGGGGGTTGTGCCTCTGTTTGAGGAAGATGTGTCGCCTGTTAGTATCCGCAGAAGGATTTGCGCAAAATTATCCATCATATTGTTCCTTTGTTGCATGAGGGATTCCTCGAGCAAAATTTTGAAGGGATCTCCTATCCCGTCATCTTTCTTTTCTTATTCCATGAGAGGTCGTTTGGGTGTGAGAGAGATTTTGTCCTCAAGAGAAACAAGCTCGAGACCCAATTCTTTGTACCCTGACCTCGATGGGGACATGCATTAAGAATGACAAGGAGAAGACCGCTCTGATACCACTGATCCAGAATATATTTGCAGAATGAAATGAATACAAATTATTTTCAAAATATGTGTAACACAAAATAACAGATATACAATAAAACCAATTTCTATTCAATAAGGAAATAAGTTGTTACTATAAAATACAATGAAAACAAGTTTGCTAGAATGGTGGAAGCTTATCTCTGAGAAGAGATGTGATGACTGCACTAATTTTCAAGAAGATGATTACAATGAGGCTCTGAAGGCCTTTTTACAATAAACATGATTGTCAAAAACACTAGACATCCAAAAAACCTAACCCTAGGAGATGAAGCGCTAAAAGTCATGTGGGCCTTGTTTGGGTAAGTTAGTACATCAACTTCTCGTGGTCATAAATTTTGAATAAGATATTCGTTTTAGGTGCACTATATCCCATTGGAAAGGTTTATCTGAGGATTGTGGTGAGCCCTAAAAACTATTGTTTAGCGCCCCAACACGGCCCTGCAAGTCAAGGACCCGAAAACTAGGGAAAAAACTGAGAAACTGAGAAACTACCAAAAAGAGATAGTTGGAATAGGTGGGAGGCCACCGACATCCATATGGATATATCCTCCCCCCTTAGGAAGAAATGGTCTCAATTGCGTTGATTTCCCCCATCAGATGAGTACATTTCTGTTGAATTTGGCCCCAGGTGAGCCACTTGCTTTGGTGAAGGAGTTGTCCTACTTTGAAAACTTGATAAAGTTGGAACCTTCGCTGGCAAGTGCCCTTGATCTGTTTGTCCACAATATGATCATTGGATGCCCATTGTATGCAGTTGGGGTTGAGCTCTGTTGGTGTTAGTTTTTCTGCTATCTTTGAGGTGTCCAATAATGGTGGGAAATATGGTCAAAGGATATCCATGTTGAACACTGGGTGCAAGCCAAGGGAAGGAGGAATGTTGAGCTCGAAATCATTATCGCCCATAGACTTGGTGATGTTGTACGACCCATAATAGAGTGGGAGAATCTTTCGATGGGGTCCTATAAGGTGCTATTTTTTCAAATGAAACCAAACTTTATCGCCCCTTTGAAACTTATGTGGTACCTAGTGTTGATCATGGCACACTTTTACTTGTCATTAGACTTCTGTAGGATATCCTGAACCTGTTGGAAGATGTACTAGATCTGCTCAATGAATCGGGTGGATTTGTCTACTTCAGTTGGAGTAGGAGATGATTTGGCCGAGGTGACCGCAAGGGTTAGTGCAACATCTATGGGACCCAATGGTTGGAATCCCAACCCCACCTGAAAGGGGTTGTGGCTGGTTGAGCTATGCAGGGCTCGGTTGTAGCTATGTTGAACATAGGGGAGACTCTCATCCCATGTTTGAGGGTGCTTGGAATTAGACACACGCATGATATGCATGATCATTAGATTTACGACTTCGGTTTGACCATCTGTTTGGGGGTGGAAGGTCGTGGATTTGGTGAGCTTGGTGTCTAGCAGTTTCCAGAGGCTTGGCTATAATTTTTTGAGAAATCGACTGTCTCAATACGAGACAATGGTTTGTGAGATTCCAAAATTTACCCAAAATCATTCAAAGAAGAGCTTGGCAGTGGCCTCTGTTGTGATGCTCTTCTTGGAGGCGGCGAGAATTGCCATCTTAGAAAAATGATCCACAACTAAAAAAACAAAGTCATTGCCTCGCTTGGTGGATGGGAGGCCTGACATGTAGTCCATTGATATGGATTACCATGGCATGTCAAGAGTACATAGAGGGGTGTATAGGCCCTTTTTCTTAGTCGTCGGTTTGGCGATTACGCATGTAGCATAGGACCTGATATACTTGCTGACCCCCTGTCGAAGTTTCATCCAGTAGAAATGTTTCGCTCGCTGTCTTGATGGAACACAGATATGGCCTAGACGGCACAACATACCATCATGAAGATGGAAATTAGAGAAAAATACGTTTGCACCCAACATTTGGTAGGTGGTGGTGAAGTATGGGTCTGTCTCATAGAGTTCGGGCCATCCATAGGTCTCATGGCCACAAGAGTCTAGCACCATGGTGAGTGTCGCAACTGGTGGTCTGATGAGGAAATCAATGACATGGTTTGTGCTTCTCGTTTTATACTTGATGTTGAGGTGGAATTGCTACAAGTACATGGACCACTTCCGATGGAGGTCATTCTATAATTTTCCTTGTGTCTTCATGAATTACAGTGGATTATGAATAGTGTGGATGACTGTCTCCTTCCCAAGAATGTAATGTCTCCACTGGAAGCAAGCTTGCACAATGGAGTACATTTCTTTGTCATAAGTAGGGTACTTATAGAAAACATCTGATAGTGTCTCACTATGAGAGGCCACAGGGTGACTGTGCTGAGTGAAAATTATGCCCACAACATAGTCAGAAGCATATGTCTCGATATCAAAGGGATGTTGCAGGTCTGGTAGTGAAAGTACTGGGGTTGAGCATAATCATTTCTTCAAATCATCGAACACTTTTTGTTGGGACCATCCCCACACAAATTTATCCTTACCACCACCCCTAGTTACTTGGCTGAGGGACCATGCAATATGGGAGAATCACAACACAAACCTGCAGTAGAAATGGGCAAGGCCCAAGAAGATTTAAAGCTCAATGAGTGTGGTTGGGGCTGGCCAGTCATGAATGGCTTGGATTTTTTCTAAATCCACATGTATGCCATGATGATCAATGATGTTTCCCAGGTAATGAACTCTGTCCATGCTGGAGGAGCATTTTTCCAAGTTGGCATAGAGATGGTGTTGTCGCAGGGTGTGAAGAACCTGATGAACATGTTGCAAGTGTTCTACCCAAGTCTTGTTTTAAATGAGGATGTCATCTAGATAAACCACTACAAAATTATTGGTGAATGGTCACAGGATATCGCCCATCATCCTCATGAAAGTGGCTGGAGAATTTTTCAAACCAAAGGGCATGACGAACCATTCAAAAAGACCTTCCTTTCACTTAAAGGCAGTTTTCCATACATTTGTATGTTCTATCAGAACCTAGTGGTAGCCACAATTCAGATCAATCTTACTGAAGTATTTGGCCCCCATGAGATGATCAAGGAGATCGTCAATTCAGGTAATCAGTTACTGGTTTCTGACTATGATTTTATTCAAGCCCCAATAATCAATGCAGAGTCACTGAGTTCCATATTTCTTATGTACCAGCATGATTGGGAACCCACAAGGTGATGAGATGGGACATATGTGCCCCTTGTGGAGTTTTTCTTGGATCTGTCGCTTGATTTCCTCATTATCTAATAGAGAGCGAAGGTATACTGGCCCATTGGGAAGCAGTGTGTTGGGGGTCAGATCAATGGGGTACTTGACCTGGCAGTGCAGAGGTACTCCGATAGGTGAGGAGAAGAATCTGAGTATTCTTCCACGACCTTATCCACTTGCTTATCTTGTGTGAAGAGATTGGCCACAGAGACCCTAGATATGGATGCGTTTTTTCGCTCATTATGAGAGACAATAAAAAAGAATACAAACTTCCCTTTCTGAGAGATGACCTTTCTGCATTGCTTGGCAGAGATCAAGGAAATATCACTGGGTTAGACTGCCTTGGGTATCCTGTACAATTTCTTGTTCAAAGTAATAAGAACACTACGAGGCCTAGACTTATATACAACATGATGTTTCCATAAATATGGTTGGCCCAAAAGAACGTTTCAAACTTCGAGAGGGGCAACATCACACAATACCTTGTCTTTGAAGGGCTTGATGTCATATAACAAGCGACATTGTTGGATGACACATTAAGAATGATAAGGAGCAGACCACTCTGATACACTGATCCAGAATATATTTGCAGAACAAAATGAATATAGATTATTTTTAAAATATGATTAACAAAGAATAATAGATATACAGTAAAACCGATTCTATTCATTAAGGAAATACGCTAAAACTATAAAATGTAGTAGAAACAAGCTTGCTAGAATGGTGGCGACTTATCTCTGAGAAGAGATGCGACGAATACACTCATTCACAAGAAGATGATTACAATGAGGCTCTGAAGCCATTTTTAGAATAAACATGAATGTCAAAAACTATATACATCCAAAAAACCTAACCCTAGGAGATGAAGCACCAAAAGTCACGTGGGCTCCATTTGGGTAAGTTAGTACATCAACTTCCCGAGGTCTTAACTTTTTCATAGGATCTCCATTTTAGGCACACGATAGCCCGTTAGAAAGGCAAATCCGAGGAATAAACATTTTGTTGCTATTTATCAATAGTTATTTTGACTATGGCGAGCCCTAAAAAATGTTGTTTAGGGCCTCAAAACGGCCCCGCAAGTGAGGGACCCGAAAACTAGGGAAAAAATTGCCAAACTAGAAAAATGCCAAAATGAGCCAGCTGGAATAGGTGGGAGGCCACCAACATCCATATAAATCAATCATCCCCCCTTAAGAAGAAATGGTCTCCATTACATTGAGTTCCCCCATTAGATGAGGAAATTTCTATTGAAATTGGCCCCGGGTGAGCCACTTGCCTTGGTGTAGCAGTTGCCCTACTTTGACAACTCAATAAAGTTGGATCCTTTGTTGGCAATTGCCCTTGATCTGTTTATCCACAATTTGATCACTAGATTCTTGTTGTATGAAGTTGGGGTTGAGATCTTTTGGTGTCAAATTTTCTGCTATCTCTGAGGTGTCCAATAATGGTGGGAAATATGGTCGAAGGATATCCACATTGAACACTGGGTGCAAGCCAAGCGAAGGAGGAATGTTGAGCTCAAAAGAATTATCACCCACAACCTTGGTGATGGTGTATGCCCCATCATGGAGTGTGTGAAGTTTTCGATGGGGTCTTGTAAGGCACTCTTTCTGCAAGTACAACCAAACTTTGTCGCCCACCTAAAACTTATGTGGCACCCAGTGTTGATCATGTCTCTTCTTGTACTTGTCACTGGACTTCTATAGGATATCCTGAACCTATTGGCGGATGTGCTGGATCCCCTCAATGAATCGGGTGGATTTTTCAACTTCAGTTGGAGTAGGAGATGAGTTAGTCGAGCTGAACGTAAGGGGTAGTGCAACATCTATGGGACCCAATGGTTGCAATCCCAACCCCACCTAAAAGGGGTCGTGGTCGGTTGAGGTATGTAAGGCTCGTTTGTAGTTATGTTGAACATAGGGGAGACTCTCATCCCATGTGCGAGGGTGATTGGAATTATACATGCACATGATATGCATGATCATTTGATTTACGACTTTGGTTTGGCCATCTGTCTAGGGGTGGAAGGTCGTGGATTTGGTGAGCTTGGTGTCTAGTAGTGACCAGAGGCTTGACCAAAATGTGAAGATAAATCGACTTTATCGATCTGAGACAATGGTTCATGGGATTCTAAAATGTACTTTGATTCATTCAAAGAAGGGCTTGGCAGTGGCCTCTACTGTGATGCTCTTCTTACAGGCAGTCAAAATCACCATCTTAGAAAAGAGATCCACAACCACAAAAACATAGTTGTTTCCCCGCTTGGTGGACAGGAGGCCTGACATGTAGTCCATTGAGATGGATTCCCATGACATTTAAGGAGTAGGCATAGGGGTGTACAGGCCCTATTTCTTAGTGGTCGGTTTGGGAATCACGTAGGAAGTGCAGGACCTGATATACTTGCTGACCTCCTATCGAAGTTTTCATCCAGTAGAAATGTTTCTGCAACATTTCCACTGTATTTTTGATGCTGAAGTGTCCAACTATCTGAATGTAGTGGGATTCCCATATCATCTTCGCTCACTCGCTTGATGGAACATATATATGGCCCAGACGACACAACATCCCATCCTAAAGATGGAAATTAGCGACAACTACATTTGTGCCCAACATTTGGTAGGTGGTGGCGAAGTTTGAGTCTATCTCATAGAATTGGGGCGATCCAGAGGTCTCATGTCCGTAAGATTCTAGCACTGTTTTAAGTGCCGTGACTAGTGGTTAGATGAGGCAATCAATGACATGGTTGGTGCTTCCCTTTTTATACTTGTTGTTAAGGTGGAATTGTTGCAAGTACATGGACCACTTCTGATGGCGGTCATTCTACAATTTTCCTTGTGTCTACATGAACTGTAGTGGCTTATGATCAATGTGGATGATTGTCTACTTCCCAAGAATGTAATGTCTCCACTGGCGGTAGGGTTGCACAATGGAGTACATTCCTTTGTCATAAGTAGGGTATTTACGAACAACATATGATATTTTCTCACTATGATGGGCCACGGGGTGGCCATGCTGAGTGAGAACGACACCGAAAACATAAAGCATATGTCTCGATCTCAAAGGGTTGTTGCAGGTCTGGTAGTGAAAGTACTAGGGTTGAGCACAAGCGCTGCATCAAATCATCGAACTCTTTTTGTTGGGACCGGCCCCACACAAATTTCGCCTTACCAACACCCCTATTTACTTGGCTGGGGGCTGGTGGAATATGGGAGAATCCCAACACGAACTTGTGGTAGAAATCGGCAAGGCCCAATAATCTTCGAAGCTCAGTGAGTGTGGTTGGGGCTGGCCAGTCACAAATGACTTGGATTTTGGCAGGATCCACATGTACGCCATGATGATCAATGATGTGTCCTAGGTAATGAACCTTGTCCATGCCGAAGGATAATTTTTCCAAGTTGGCATAGATTTGGTGTTGTCACAGGGTGTGCAGAACCTGTTCTATATGATGCAAGTGTTCTACCCAATTATTGATTTAAATGAGGATGTCATCCAGATACACCACTGCAAAATTATTGGTGAATGGTTGTAGGATATCATTCATCATCCTCATGAAAGTGGTTGGAGCATTTGTTAAACCAAAGTGCATGAACAACCATTCAAAAATACCTTCCTTTGACTTGAAGGTGGTCTTCTATAAATCTATTTGTTCTATTAGGACCTGGTGGTAGCCAGACTTTAGATCAATCTTACTGAAGTATTTTTCCCCTGTGAGCTAATCAAGGAGGTCATCGATTCAAGGAATCTGGTACTAGTTTCTGACTGTGATTTTATTGAGGTCATGGTAATAAATGAAGAGTCATGAGGTTCCATATTTCTTCTGTACCAACATGATTGGGCTCCCGCAAGGTGATGAGTTGGGATGGATGTGCCCCTTGTAGATTAGTTCTTGGATCTCTCACTTGATCTCCTCATTCTCAAACATAGAGCGGTGGTAGACTGGCCCATTAGGAAGTAGTGCGTCGGGGGTGAGACCGATGGAGTGATTGACATGGAAGTGCAGAGGTACCCTGGTAGGTGAGGAGAATATATCTAAGTATTCTTCCATGATCTTATCCACTTGCTTCTACTGTGTGGAGAGGTTGCTTGCGGAGACCCTGGATGTGGCTGTGATCTTTCTCATTCTGAGAGAGAATCACAAAGAAGAAAAACTTCCCTATCTGAGAGATGACCTTTCTTCATTGCTTGATATAGATCAAGGAAATAGCATTGGGTGGGACTGCCTCTGGTATCCTGCACAATTTCTTGTTCAAAGTAATAATAACACTGCGAGGCCTAGACTCATATACAACATGATGTTTCCATAAATATGGTTGGCCCAAAAGAAAATTACAAATTTCAAGAGGAGAAACATCACACAATACCTCGTCTTTGAAGGGTTTGATGTCGTATGACATGTGACATTTTTGACTGATGTGGATTTCACTTTCTTGGAAGAGCCATCCAATGGTGTAGGGTTGCAGTTGCAACATTGTCGGCAGGCCAAGTCGCTTGACAACCTCTGTTGAGATGAGTTTCTTCTGTCTACTGCTATAACCAATGAAGTGCAACGGGGTACCATTCACCCACATCTGTGAATGAAAAAGGTGCTCGCCTTCCTCTTGTTGATTTTTCAATAATCTAGTCTTAAGCATGACGTTCATTTCATTTTAGCATTTTGCTTAAACCATAGACAATTAGTTGCAACAACCAAGATCACAAGAAGAAACACCATGCAAAAGTATACAAGAAGTATCCTAGGAAACCCTTCTCAACAAGGGAAGAAAACCCAGTCAATCCTTTGCTATATTCTTAAAGATAAATAACTCCACCATGAAGAAAACCTAGCACACAAAAGGGTTCTCACAAACCCTAGAAGACTAGCACCCAAGAGAGGTGCTAAATTTTCCCAAGAAGTTGTACTTGCTGAAATTTCCAAACTTACATAAAAGATATGATTCCTCAATGGGGAATCTACCTTTACTTATATTAGACTTGACCTGTCAACAAAAGTGTCTATTGGAACAACATGACCAACCTCTCTAACTCACAATATAATCAATAATAACCTTATTAATTAGATTTTACATTAATTATCAATTACATTAAGGTGGGGTCGACATGTATCCTTTACATTACAATTAGGGTTACAGGTAGGTTTGACTCTTGAACAATATAGCAAGGGATATCATACACCCACTAGTGCTCAGCCACTAGGGGCACATCCATAAGGATGTCCATATCTATATCTCACTGCATTACACAGGAGAACCACTCTCACTAGTGCTCAACCACTAGGATCATGTTCACGTGTGCTCGTCCACAGGCACGTCCACTCAACATATCTTCTTTCCCACTGAATTAAACAAGAGAGTCATATGGAGTTCATCATCTAAGATCTTTTCTCAAAGGAGGATAATACATCATCTTCATCTTTGTCTCATGATGATGCACCCAACTCTATGGGAATTCACTTGTTCACCTTGTGCTCAACCACATCCACGTCCAACTCTACAAATCTCCTTTCTCATTGTGTTACATAGGAGAATCATCTGGAGTTCTTCTCAACTCTCTGTAAGGAGGAGGTCATCTCCACATTCCAACTCTGTCTCATATAGGAACCACACACCCCTCTCAGGGGCTCTCTCTCAGGTTTTTGTCCTGGAGAACGTCTCACGCAGTTGTAATCATCATTGCTCCCTCTCAGCTAGGGAGGAATTCTACACCAGGCCAAGTCTCTCATGAAAATACTCGAACTTTGTCTTGGAAAGTGGTTTGGTGAATATATCTGCGATCTATTCATGAGTAGGAAGACACTGCACGTGTATTGTCTTCCTCTGCACCATGTCTCTGATATAGTGATACTTTATCTCGATGTGTTTTGATCTGTCATGAAACACAGGGTTCTCGGAGATATTTACACAACTCTGGTTATCACAATGAATAGTAGTAGGATCCATCTCATGATGAAGTTAGTATGAATTTTGCAAAGCCGCACTGCTCCACACAATCGATGATATATACTCTATTTTTTTTGTAGTAAAGGCCACAAAGCTTTGTTTCCTGCTGCACCAGGAAACCATGACAACCTTCATGGTAAAACAACAACCAAATGTTCTCTTCCAGTCCATTGTACTCTCTACTTAATCTGTATCGACATATCCTTGAAAATCAGGTTCACACTAGAGGCATATCTCAGGCCATATCCAATTGTGCCTTGTATATATCTCAATACATGCTTTACTTCTATCCAGTGAGTTTGTCTTAGTTGAATCATGGATTGAATAAGCACATTCACTGCATAGCATGAATCAGGGATGGTGTTAACTAGATACATCAATGATCTAATCATCTGTGGACCAATCTCATATGAATCATCATCATTCATTTTCTTCAAACCCATCACGGTGGTTTTTTATTCTGTCAAAATGAACTTATTTAATATTCCCACTATATGTTTTCCTTGACTCAGGAAAAATATCACCGGTCCTTTGTGATACTTATTGTCCCAAGAAGTTTTTTATCATACTCATATCCTTCATCTCAAAATCAGAAATCAAACCTTAATTGTACCCAACAACATGACTTCTTGAATAAGTCATCAAAATCAGGATTTCGTCACAAATGTAGTAATATAGTTTTGGTTTAGCAACACTTTTGTTGAAACCCAAACCCATAAAGAATCCATCTATCTGATGTAGTTTCCAACTCATGGATAGTAGTACATATGAAAGTGCATCAGTCTACCGAATCAACATGTCTCATCATAGTTCAATCCCTCTTCTTATGATAATCCTCTAGCTATATATCTCTCTTTGTATTTATCATCACTTCCATAGGTTACATGTTTGATCTTATAGATCCTCTTGGAAGTCATCACAGACTTCCCTTTTGGTCTCTGAACAATATCTCATACACCATTTTTAAAGATATACTAGTATTCTTCTGCTATGGAATCTTGCCATACTTTTTCACCCATAGTTTCTTCATGGTAGGGAGTCTTAGAATCAATGATGCGGCTCATAGATGAAGAGTAGCTCAAAAAATCTCTTTGTTCTCTTGGGATGTGCCTTGATAGGCTTGTATGTTTCTCTTCCTCTTGCAGAGTGAGCCTAGGAAGACCTTTTATGTCCTACTACAATATCTTTGAACATATCAACTAGAGCAAATGGATCAGCTTGGAATAATGTTTGTTTCCCTTTGAACTGCTAAAGGGGGAGAAGGTATTGCCTCACTGTCAAACTCCATCTGAGATTCTATGGATCTTTGAAAGGCTATATCTTCTTCAAGGAAACCATCTTTGCTTGTTTCAATCTGTCTCTAACCAGATAAGTCGATCTAGAATGTCTTCAAAGATTCAATGTTATTAAACGTATCCTTTCTCATTGAAGGATCTAGCTTGGTATTATTATCTTTGGGTACATGAGAATACACTGGGCACCCAAATATCCTAAAGTGTTCAATCTCAGGCTTCACTTTGTTGAAGGCTTCTTCAGGAGTTATGTTTTTCAAAGCATGGTGAAGACTCTTGTTCTGAACATATATTGTGTCATGCATGCTTTTTCCCATGGAATTATAGAAATATTATGATCATGCATTATTGTATAGGTTGCCTCAATGATGGTTCTATTCTTCCTCTTTCTCAAATAGTTTTGAATCCCTTTAAGTCAAGTGAATCCCTCTGAAGGATAAAAATCTTCCTTTGTTGTTAACCTGTCTGGAACAAGAAAACAAGAGGAACCAAAAAAAGAATATCCCCTAAAGGAGAATAATGAGTACATCTCTAGAATCAAAACAATTTAGGAATGGTTGTCATAGCTACAACACCTACTTATAATGTAGCAACATTTAGAAATATAGGTTAGAGGAATGAAAATTACAATCAAACCTGGAGTCTTCACTTATAGTATGTTGTTCCTATGAATGCACTGAGATCCCTATGGATCCATGGCTTCAACTAAATGATCCTTCTTCTTTCAATTTCCCTCATGACAATGATACAAATAATATATATACAAGTGCATACCTGAGGGTGCTGATATGATTTCTCCAATGGCAACTGGTTGATATCTATCCTCTTGACATATTCATGAAGAAGGTAGTCACAATGTCACCTTTTTTTATCACCCACAATAAGCCTTCCTCTGAAGTCTTGTCTTCCAGGAACTTGAAGTTGCTTGATCCATCACGCTTATCTCCCATCATAGTTTTACTTATCATGATTTTAGATTCTTCACAAACCCTTGTCAACTGGGCTAGAAAATGTAATGAATAGGCTAGGATAACACTTTTAGGTTTTGTTGGACTTATGTATGCCAACAATAATCCTTTGAAATATAGGAGAACACTGGTGAGATGAAGAGATCCTTCAATGAGTTACATAAACCCTAATTATGAGATTTCTGCAGAAATTAGCGAAACCCTAGGGACAAAATTTCAAAATGCTCGTAATTTCATTCTGAGAGTGTTTGGAGGTGCGTTGGAGGAGTTCATACTATCCTATGCCAAAATTATCCCCAAATTTCAAGTATTAAGGGCTGAAACACCTCATAAAGGGGGACCATACAAATTTTCTGGAAACCCTAGGAGGGTCATATGGTTCTGCATAAAAGAGAGGACACTGGTAGATGCTTGTGCAATGGGTTCTTAAAGACCTACGATCTGATCCCATGTTGATTTTTCAATAATATAGGATTAAGCATGAATTTAAGTCCATTTTATCATTTTACTTAAACCTTAGACAATTAGTTGCAGCAACCAATATCACAAGAAGAAACACCATGCACAAGTACACAAGAAGTATCCTGGGAAACCCTTCTCAACAAGGGAAAGACCCAGCCAATCCTTTTTTATATTGTTCAAGAGAAAGACCTCCACCACCAAGAAAAACTAGCACACAAAAGGGTGCTGACAAACCCTAGAATACTAGTGCCCAAGAGAGGTGCACACTTTTCCCAAGAAGATGTACTTGCTGAAATTTCCAAACCTACACAAAAGTTATGATTCCTCAATGGGGAATCTACCTTTACTTATATTAGAATCGACCTGTCAACATAAGTGTCTATTAGCACAACATGTATGACCTATCTAACTCAAAATATAATTAATAATAACCATATTAATTATCTTTTACATTCATTATCAATTACATTAAGGTGGGGCCAACATGTACCCTTTACATTACAATTAGGGTTACAGGCATGTCTAACTCTTGAACAATATATCAAGGGATCTCATACACCCACTAGTGCTCAGCCACTAGGGGCACATCCATAGGGATTTCCATACCTCTATCTCACTACATTACACAGGAGAACCACTCTCACTAGTGCTTAGCCACTAGGATCACGTTCACCTATGCTCGTCCATAGACACGTCCACTCAACATATATTATTTCCCATTACATTACATAGGAGAGTCATATGGAGTTCATCATATCAACTATCTTCTCAGAGGAGGCTAATACATTATCTTCATCTTTATCTCATGATGATGCATCCAACTCTATGGTAATTCACACGTTCACCTTGTGCTCAACCACATGCACGTTCCACTCTGTAGATCTCCTTTCTCACTACGTTACATAGGAGAATCATCTAGAGTTCTTATCAACTCTCTGTAAGGAGGAGCTCATCTCTACATTCCAGATCCGTCTCAGATAGGAACCACATACCCCTCTCAGGGGCTCTCTCTCAAGATCATCTGGTTCACCAGGCTAGAGCTTGGTTGTAGCAACAATAGCACTGGTTTCTGAATCTATGATTCATCTCCTCCTTTTTGGTTCTAACTCAGAGTTGGAACCCACATATTATTCAGAGACTTTCGCCTCAGCCACCAATGACTACTTCGAGTGGAAATCTACAATGTTATGCCAGGGGCTCTTATAGAAGTCACACCGCTTCCCTGTATCTTTCTTTGTCTTTTCGTTGTCCTTATTTGCTTGCCACCTGGATTTTTTGTCCTGAGGATGTTCTTCTTTGATCTGTCCTTTTTTCTGCGGGTTAGGGCCGACCTTTCCTGGATTTTTCTATGAGGGGTTCCCAAGCCCAAATTGTCGTGTCTTTTGTTTGAAATTCTGCTCGATTTTGACGACATATCGGTAGGCTGCACCCAAGGATGAGATGTCCAGAAACTCCATTTTCGCCTGGATGTATCTATGCAGACCGTTGTGATACTTGAGAATATTTCCCTAAGAATATTTGATACCCATCTTGGTGCGCAAGGTATGGAAGATATTTGTGAACTTGTTCACCACTTGGTCTTTTTCCTGCCGCAACATGGTCCATTTTGTGTACAAGTCATCATAACTTCCAACACGGTAGTATTTTTCCTTAATAGCATCCATGAAGGACTCCCAAGTGACCGTGACTATAAATAATGAGGGTTCCTCTATTTCCTTTTGCTCATAGAAATTTTCCCACCAATATTTTACATGGGGAACGACTTTGAGCAGTGAAAAAGTAATATTTTCTCTATTCGAGAATTTATGGACAAAGAAATACCCTTCTAGCGGATTCAACCATTTTTCTACCGTATCTGCATCTATATCACCTTAAAATATAGGAATATTGAAATTGATTTGTACCTTTAAGGGGGAGGCACTTCCATTTGAGGAATATGCATCGCCTATTGGTATTCATTGAAGTATTTGCGCAAAACTATCCATCATCTCGTTCCTCTATTGTGTGAGGGATTCCTCGAGAAACATTTTGAAGGGATCTCCTTTCCCATTGTCTTTATTTTCTTCTGCCATGAGAGGTCATTGGGCGTGCAAGAAATTTTTTCCTCAAGAAAAACAAGCTCGAGACCCAATTATTTGTACCCTAACCTCGTTAAGGACATGCATTAAGAACGACAAAGAGCATATCGCTCTGATACCACTGATCAATAATATATTTGAAAAATGAAGCTGATTAAGGTTGGTTGCCATTGATGTCAACCCTTGAAGAAAGCCCCGTAGCACAAAGGTTTTGGTAATGGACACGATATTGTTTGATGTAAATATGACTCATTATTGTTTTGTCATGTTTGATAAGAAGTAAATATGGATGAACTCCAAAGTGGTCCCCTTATGGTGAAATCCCTCATGGGAAGACACTTTGTGGAGTAAGAGAACCCCTGCTTAATTGTGGAATAATGAGATGAAGGAAAGTGAATTTGTTAGGAAAAATATCCTATATGGATAGTGCTTGTCATGTCATTTCCGATGGTATGTGGAACGCCACATAATTCCTCACGGTTAGAGAGTTATGGCCATGAGAAGTTGGAGACCCCAGGTTTAGGTAATGGACCCAAGTTTGTTTGATGGGTAACGGTATGATTTATGATTTATTTTCAGATAATGCTATTCTATATGAATAGTACATGTCATGTCATTTCTGGTGGTATGTATAACGTCACATAACGCCTCACGGTTTGAGAGTTATGGCCTTACGAAGTTGGAGGACCCTCATATGTCATCTAGAAGCCCCAAAAGGTCAAAGTAGTCAAAGTGGTTTAAGAGATTTTAAAAGGTA
>ML789046.1:153449-257938 GCA_009831015.1 Picea engelmannii | reverse complement strand
GGAAAGTGGGCCAAGTGACCTAGAAGATGTTTTTAAGGAAGCTACTTGGAGAGTATAAATAAGAGGCAAGGCTCTCTCATTTGAATCACACTTGAGTATATTGAATATCTATATGTGTCTGAGGTAACCAAGGATATCTAAACCAGAATTTTGAGTGAAGGTGAAGAAAAGAAGGCCAAAATGCAAGGAAGGATAAATTCTTTTGATGGTGCTTTCTAAGGTATGTTATTTACAGGTCATCTCACTATTTTCGCTATAACTTTTTTTATATAATGATTCAGACCGTGAAATTTCTATGAAAGTGAGAAAACATATCCAAGTATATGTGGAAAAACATTTAGCTTGTGTATCATTTTATTTTTGGAGTTACACTCCGTGGAAAATAGAGTTTGTGGTCAGTCCTGAAACTAGTCAAAATCAGGTGTTTCGGGTAAAAACGTCATAACTTCTTCATAACAGATACAAATTTAGTGAGACCAAATGTGTTGGTTAGGGTATAGTATGTAGTATGTTGTGTAATAGCTTCATATCATTTCATAAAATATTTTGTGTGGGGCACTCTCTACACGGTAGCTCTCTAGAATAAGCCAGAATTCAACAAGGTATGCCATTTTTGCTATAACTCCTTTTCTGAGAGGTTCCAAGTAGTGACACTTGGATTAATTTCATTAAACACACTGAAGAAAATTGTTTATCAGTTTCATATATTTATACATTACAGGTTCAAAGTTATGATTACTTCAAGTTACGGTTGTTGACTAATCCAAAACTAGGCATGTGAGACTAAAGAAAAGTTTGATGAAAATGTTAGTCTCTTGTTTTTTAAGTTAAGGAAGGTTTATAGGAATGTGATCATATACACCAGGTCTATTACAGAGCTACAAATCATATTTGGATGATGAAATTGATGAGGGCTTTTGGTTGTGGTACATGTTGAGTACATGGTTTAGACAAGTAGTTGATGAGTTGGCACACATACATGAGGTGCATAGTTGATTATGTTGGTACACATTGATGAGTCGTAGTTGATGAGTAGTTGATACATGATTGGTACATACTTGGTACATGGTTGGATGCACTTGTTTATGGTACAGGTTGATTATAGGTTGGTGCATGGTTGATGCACTTGTTTATGGTACAGGTTGATTACAGGTTGATGCATGGTTGATGCATGGTTGATGCATGGTTCAGATTTATTGGTACAAGTTTACAATGGTATATCTCACAGTGATAGTGTGACAGTGGTTCCATAATTCTACTTCTACTTCAGGGTGGTAGGACGAGGCAAGGACAGGTGGTTGTAGCCACCTTCCGGTTGTAGCCGGAGAACATTGGGAGTTGTAGCCTCCTTCTGGTTGTAGCCAGAGAACTGGGAGTTGGAGCTTCCCTCAAGTTGTAGCCTGTGAAACTAGAGGGTTGGATCCTCCTTCCAGTTGCAGCTGGAAAACAAAGGAAGTTGGTGCTTCCAATGAATGTAATTCTTCAAGACATATAAGAAAAAGAATTTCGTGGTTTTCTCCCAATTTAGGTTTCCACGTAAAACACTGGTGTACTGTGTATGTGTGTGATTGTTTATTTCTTACTGCTCATTATTGGATAATAATTCTACATTGATATAGCATTTGAAGAAAAAGGATTATAATTACGCTATTACTGATTCACCCCCCCTCTCAGTAATCCAACAATGAATACATATTATTGTCAAAATATGCTTAATACAAAATAACAGATATACAGTAAAACCAGTTTCTATTCAATAAGGAAATAAGCTGAAACTATAAAATGCAGCAAAAACAAGCTTGCTAGAATGGTGTCAGCTTATCTCTAAGAAGAGATGTGACGATTGTGCTAATTCACAAGAAGATGATTAGAATGAGGATCTGAAGGCCTTTTTACAATAAATGGGAATATAAAAAACCCTAGACATCCAAAAAACCTAACCCTAGGAGATGAGGTGCCAAAAGTCATGTGGGGCCCGTTTGGGTAAGTTAGTACATCAACTTCCAGGGGTCGTAACTTTTGCATACGATCTTCATTTTAGGGGCATGATATCCCATTGGAAAGGTCTATCCGAGGAATACACATTTTGTTTCTATTTATCAAAGCTCATTTTCACTGTGGTGATCCCTAAAAAACTTTGTTTAGGGCCTCAAAACGGCCCCGCAAGTCAGGGACCCGGAAACTAGGGAAAAAACCGCCAAACTGGAAAACTGCCAAAATGAGCTAAATGGAATAGGTGGGAGGCCACCGACATCCATCTCGATCAATACTAACCCTTTATGAAGCAAGGGTATCCATTGTGTTGAGTTCCCCTATCATATGAGGAAATTTCTGTTGAATTTGACCCCGAGTGAGCCACTTGCCTTGGTGCAGGAGTTGCCTTGTTTTAAAAACTCGATAAATATGGATCCTTTGTTGGCGAGCGCCCTTGATTTTTTTATCCACAATATGATCACTGGATTCCTATTGTATGCATTCGAGGTTGAGCTCTGTTAGTGTCAGTTGTTCTGCTATCTCTAAGGTGTCCAGTAATGGTGGGAAATACGACCGAAGGATATCCACGTTGTGGGTGCAAGCCAAGAAAAGGAGGAATGTTGAGCTCAAAATAATTATCACCCAAAACCTTGGTGATGTTGTACAACCCATAATGGAGTGGGTGAAGCTTCTGATGGGGTCCTGTAAGGTGCTCTTTTTTCAAGTGCAACGAAACTTTGTCGCCCACCTGAAACTTATGTGGCACCCAGTGTTGATCATGGCCCTACTTATACTTGTCATTGGACTTCTGTAGGATATCTTGAACCTGCTGGCGTATATGCTATATCCACTCAATGAACCAGGTGGCTTTGTCAACTTCAGTTGGAGTAGAAGGTAAGTCGACCGAGGTGACCGCAAGAGGTAGTGCAACATCTATGGGTCCCAATGATTGGAATCCCAACCCCACCTGAAAGGGGTTGTGGCCGATTGAGATATGCAGGTCTCGGTTGTAGCTATGTTGAACATATGGGAGACTCTCATCCCATGTGTAAGGGTGAATGTAATTATACATGCCCAGGATATGCATGATCATTCGATTTACGACTTCGGTTTGGCCATCTGTCTGGGGGGGGAAGGTCGTGGATTTGGTGAGCTTAGTGTCCAGCAGTGACCAGAGGATTGACCAAAATGTGCTGAGAAATTGACTATCTCGATCTGAGACAATGGTTTCTGGTATTCAAAAATTTACCCATAATCATTCAAAGAATAGATTGGCAATGGCCTCTACTGTGATGCTCTTCTTGCAAGGACCATAATCACCATCTTATAAAAGTGATCCACAACAAAAAAAAACACATTCATTTCCCCACTTAGTGGCAGGGAGGCCCAACATGTAGTTCATTGAGATGGATTCCCTTGGCCTGTTAGGAGTAGGAATAGGGGTGTACAGGTCCTGTTTCTTAGTGGTCAGTTTGGTAATCGCATAGGCATTGCAGGACTTGATATACTTGCTGACCTCCTATCGAAGTTTCAGCCAGTAGAAATGTTTCTACAACATTTCCACTATCTTTTTGACGCTGAAGTGTCCTGCCACTCGACTATAGTGGGATTCCAAAATCATCTTCTCTCACTCGCTTGATGGAACACAGATATGGCCTAGACAACACAACAACCCGTCCTGAAGATGGAAATTAGCAAAAACTTCATTTGCGCTGAAAATTTGGTAGGTGGTGGCGAAGTCCAGGTCTGTCTCATAGAGTTGGGGCCATATAGAGGTCTCATGGCCGCAAGAGTCTAACACGGTGGTGATTGTCGCGAATGGAATTCTGCTGAGGCAATCAACAACATAGATGGTGCTTCTCATTTTATACTTGATGTTGAGGTGGAATTTCTAAAAGTACATGGACCACTTCTGATGGAGGTCATTCTACAATTTTCCTTGTGTCTGCATGAACTGCAATGGCTTATGATCAGTGTGGATGATTGTCTCCTTCCCAAGAATGTAATGTCTCCACTGGCGACAAGATTGTGCAATGGAGTACATTTCTTTGTCATAAGTAGGGTACTTACATACAACATATGATAGTGTCTCACTATGATAGGCCACGGGGTGGCCTTGTGAGTCAGAATGGTGCCCACAAGATAGTCTAAAGCATATGTATCGATATCAATGGGTCGTTGCAGGTCTGGTAGTGAAAGTACTGGGACTGAGCAAAAGAGTTTCTTCAAATCATTGAATGATTATTTTTGGGAACAAACCCACACAAATTTCACCTTACCACCACCCCTAGTTACTTGGCTGAGGCCCCATACAATATGGGAGAATCCCAACATGAACCTGTGGTAGAAATTGGCAAGGCCCAAGAAGATTCGAAGCTCAGTGAGTGTTCTTTAGGCTGGCCAATCACAGATGACTTGGATTTTGGTTGGATCCACATGTACACCATGATGATCAATGATGTAGCCTAGGTAATGAACCCTTTCCATGCTGAAGGAACATTTTTCCAAGTTGTCGTAGAGTTGGTGTTGCCGCAGGGTGTGTAGAACCTGCTGAATATGATACAAGTGTTCTGCCCAAGTCTTGTTGTAAATGAGGATGTCATCCAGATACACCACTGCAAAATTATTGTTGAATGGTTGTAGGATATCATCCATCATCCTCATGACAGTGGCTTGAGATTTTTTCAAACCAAATAGCATGACCAACCATTCAAAAAGACCTTCCTTTGACTTGAAGGTGGTCTTCCATACGTTTGTCTTTTCTATCAAGACCTAGTGGTAGCCAGGCTTCATATCAATCTTACTGAATTATTTGGGCCTCGTGAGTTGATAAAGGATGTCATCGATTCAGGGAATCAGGTGCTGGTTTCTAACTGTGATTTTATTTAGGGCTCGGTAATCAATGCAAAGTTTCCACGTTCCATATTTCTTCTGTACCAACACGATTGGGCTCCCGCAAGGTGATGAGATGGGAAGGATGTGCCCCTTGTGGAGCAATTATTGGATATACCACTTAATCTCCTCATTATATAACAAAGAGCGGTGGTAGACTGGCCCATTGGGAAGCGATGCGTCGAGGATCAGATCAATGGGGTGCTTGACCTGGCAGTGTAGAGGTACCCCGATAGGTAAGGAGAAGATATATGGGTATTCTTCCATGACCTTATCCACTTGATTCTGCTATGTGGAGAGGTCAAATGCAGAGACCCTGGATGTGGTTGCAATCTTTGGATCATTCTGAGAGTGAATCACGAACAAGAAAAACTTCCCTGTATGAGAGATTAAATGTATGCATTTCTTGGCAGATATCAAGGAAATAAAACTGGGTGGGACTACCTTGGGTATCCTATACAGTTTCTTGTTCAAAGTAATAATAACATTGTGAGGCCTAGACTCATATACAACATGATGTTTCTATAAATATGGTTGGCCCAAAAGAACATTACAAACTTTGAGAGGGGAAACATCACACAATACCTCATCTTTGAAGGGCTTGATGTCATATGACAGGCGACATTGTTGGTTGACGTGGATGTTGATTCCTTAGCAGAGCCATCCGATGGTGTAGGGTTGCGGGTGTGGAGTTATCAGTAGGCGAGTCGCTTGAAAAACTCTACTAAGATGAGGTTCTTTTGTCTTCCGCTATCAACGATGAAGCACAATGGGGTACCCTTCACCCACATCTGTGAATGAAAAAGGTGCTCTCCTTCCTCTAGATCATCTGGTTGACCGAGTTGGAGTTTGGTGGAAGTAATGGTAGCACTGGGTTATGTGTTTATGATTTGTCTCCCCATTTCTGGTTTCGACTTAGAGTAGGAACCCACATTTAATTTAGAGGCTTTCACCTCAGCCACCAGCGGCTACTTCGAGTGACAATCAACAATGTTATTCCAGGGGCTCTTATGGAAGTCACACCACTTCCCGGTATCTTTCTTTCTCTTTCTGGTGTCTTTCTTTTCTTGCATCCTGGACTAATTGTCTTGAGGTTGTCTGTCTTTGCTCTGTCCTTTGTTCTGTGGGTTGGGGTTTCCATTTCCTGGCTTTTGCTGTGAGGGGTTCCCAGGCCCAAATTTCTGCATCTTTTGTTTGCGCTTCTACTCGATTTTGACGACATATCGGTAGGTTGCACCCAAGGATGAGATGTCTAGAAACTCCATTTTGGCTTGGATGTATCTATGCAAATTGTTGTGATACTTTAACACCAGATGTCACTCAGAATATTTGATACCCAACTTAGTGCGCAAGGTATGGAAGATATTTGTGAACTCATGCACCGCTTGGTCTCTTTCCTTCCGTAGCGTGGTCTATTTTGTGTACAGGTCATCATATCTTCCAACAGGGTAGTATTGTTCCTTAATAACCATTATGAAGGACTCCCAGGTGACTACGACTATAAATAATGAGGGTTCCTCTATTTCCTTTTTCTCACAAAACTTTTCCCACCAATATTTGACATGGGGAACGACTTTGAGGAGCACAAAAGTAATATTTTCTCTATTCGAGAAGTTATGGACAGAGACATATGCTTCTAGCAGATTCAACCATTTGTCTACCGTATCTACGTCTATTTGAACTTCAAATATAGGAATATCTAATATGATTTTTACATTGAAGTGGGTGGCACCTTCCTTTGAGGAAGATGCGTCACCTGTTGGTAGCTGCTGAAGGATTTTCGCAAAACTATCCATCATATCGTTCCTCTGTTGCGTGAGGGCTTCCTCGAGCAACATTTTGAAGGGATCTTTTGTCCCATCGTATTTCTTTTCTTCTTCCATGAGAGGTCATTTGTGCGTGCGATAGATTTTTTCCTCAAGAGAAACAAGCTCGAGACCCAATTCTTTGTACCCTGACCTCGTTGGGGACATGCATTAAAAATGACAAGAAGAAGAGCACTTTGATACAACTAATCCATAATATATTTTTTGAATGAAATGAATACATATTATTGTCAAAATATGCTTAACACAGAATAACAAATATACAGTAAAATTGGTTTCTATTCAATAAGGATATAAGCTGAAACTATAAAATACAAAGGAAACAAGCTTGCTATAATGGTGGCAGCTTATCTCTAAGAAGAGATGTGACGGTTGTGCTCATTCACAAGAACATGATTAAAATGAGGCTCTGATGGCATTTTTACAATAAACATGAATGTCAAAAACCTTATACATCCAAGAAACCTAACCCTAGGATATGAAGTGCCACAATTCATGTGGGCCTTGTTTGGATAAGTTAGTACATCAACTTCCCGAGGTCGTAACGTTTTCATACGATCTCTGTTTTAGGCACACAATAGCCCATTGGAAAGGTATATCCAAGGACTACACATATTGTTTCTATTTATCAAAGGTCATTTTGACTATGGTGATCCCTAAAATGTTCGAAAACACAATTATTCCAACATAGGACGAACAACTTCAGTAACCACTCACACAACCAGATCAAAGATCAACACACCAATGTTTTGACATGGTAAAACTCCTATGGGGAAACATCCATGGCCCCATCCAATGCAACCACTTGGAGTAGTTTATTAATGCAAAAGAAAAAGATTACATAGATATTTTACAAGAGAGTTTCTCACAATCGATCATCGACAAATGACCCTTCATGCTCTTTAAATAGAGATCATGGACCAATCGGGTGTTAAGCCACAGATCAATGGTCGTTAAGATCGAGGAGAATATGAACCATTGGATTGATCTATTTTGGGAACATATCATGACCATCAGATTTCCTAAATACAAATGCACACTAATGCATACTAAAGAAACACACTAAGAAACACACTTTTACCTAACGACACATTAGACCAAGTAGATCTTAACTAACTCTTGAGTGTATAAATATCCTAACATCCCCCCTTAAGAGCAACTTGGGATAGGATTGAAGGGTTTACAATAGTGACACAATAGGAGAAGGAAGGAGGCATTAGAGCCTATCCCCCCTTAATGGCAACTTCCTAAACTCCTAACATAAATCAAAGTTTGAAAAACTTCTCTTTTGTAAGAGACTTTGTGAAAATTTATGCAACTTGATCTTCTATAGGGAAAAACAACAATTCAATAACTTGATCATGAATGAGCTTTTTGATGAAGTGCATGTGTAGCTTGATGTGCTTACTGCATTGATGTTGAACTGGGTCTTTGGCGACCTTGATGACACTCTGATTGTCGCACCAAAGGTTGGTCAGATGCTGCTACTGGAATCCAAACTCTAAAAGGATATGTTGAAGCCACAAGGCTTCTTGAATTGCATTTACCGTTGCTTGGTACTCTACTTCTGTTGAAGAAAGTGCAATAGCCTATTGTTTCTTACATGCCCAAGTGACAGGTCCTTAATCAAGGCTAAAAAAATAACCCGCAGTGGACTTCCGATCATCAGGGTCATCAGCCCAATCTGAATCAGTGAAACCAACTAATAAAGGAGTCCCCCCTGAACTATAATGTATCCCGAACTGAATGGTACCATAGACATAACAAAGTATCCTTTTAGTTTCTTTCCAATGGCTTTCATGGGGTGTTTTCATATATCGGGCAACAAGACCAACAACAAAGGAAAGATCAGGACAAGTATGAGTCAAGTATAAGAGGCTACCAACTAACTGACGGTACAGGGTGGCATCAACTTCGTGAGAAGTACAGGTGGCAGTAAGCTTGACTCTAGAATGGAAGGGAGAAGGGGTTGGTTTAAAATCATCCATTTGAAAGCGACGAATAAGGTCACAAGCATACTTATACTGGGAAAGAAAAATTCCTTCATTTGTTTGCAAAACTTGGAGGCCAAGGAAAGAGTGCAAAACACTTAAGTTTGTCATTTCAAATTTCTTCTTAAGGTTGGTTTTCACATGGTTTAAAATTTTTGAGTCACTACCAGTAAGGATAAGGTCATCAACATAAAGGACAAGGATTATGAGAAGGATTCCTACTTTCTCGGTATAGACATTAGGATCATAATGACATCTAGAGAATCTGGTGTCAATAAGAAAGTTGTCCATTTTGGCATACCAATCTCAGAGAGATTTCTTAAGACCATAAAGAGATTTCCTAAGGAAAAAAACAAGGCCAGAGTCATTCTGGACATAGCCAAGAGGTTGTTCCATGTAAATTTCTTCTTGCAAATCTTCGTGCAATAATGAAGATTTAAAATCCATCCGATGGTCCTCCCTATTATGTGAGGCAGTAATGGAAAGAACAAGGTGGATGGAATTCATTTTGGCTACAGGGGAAAAGGTTTCATTATAGTCAATTCCTTCAACTTGGGAAAATCCTTTGGCAACTAACTGAGCTTTGTGTCTTTCAACACTTCCATCAGATTCATACTTATTTTTGTAGACCCATTTACATATGACAAGTTTTCTTCCTTTTGGAAGAGGTACAAGATCCCAAGTATCGTTAGCCATTAAAGAACGATACTCTTCATTCATTTCTGTATCCCAATCTGGATGACCTAAAGATTTTACAAATTTCGTTGGATCATGAGTCTCTGGAACTTGAGCCAAAAGAGAAGAGGCTCGTTGGAACTGTGAACGTGTTTGACATTGATCTGAAGGATCATCGACAAGATCACCAGCTGCTTCTCGTGTTGAACAAACCCATCTAGGAAGCTGTGGAGATAGTGTTGGTTCAAGTTCAAAGGACTCATCTGGATTAAGGTGAGCAGGCAACGGTGGATTTTCATCCTCACTGTCATCATCTCAAGAAGAAACCAGAATAGGAACAAAAGAAGTCACAAATGCCAAAGATGGCTAGCAGAAGAAGGCACAATCACTGAATTAGGCTCGCAGACCAAGAGATTTTCATCAAATTTAACATCTCTTCTAATAATAATTTCATTACATTGTGGTTGAAGAAGTCTATAACCTTTGATATCTTTAGAATAACCAAAAAATATACACTTCTCACTTTTAGGATGCAATTCTTTCCTTTTCTCATGAGGAATGTGAGCCTATGCTATACTGCCAAATACACGGAAGTGACTTACATCTGGTTTAATTTTAGTCCAAGATTCTTCCAGTGTTATATTTTTAAGATCCTTTGTGGGACTGCGATTTACTATGTAATTTTCATAGTTGATTGATTATGTCCAATACTTTAGACTTAATCCCTTAGATTGGATCATAAAATTAGCCATTTATTTTAATGTGCGGTTCTTTCTCTCAACAACACCATTTTTTTGTGGTGTATATGGAATAGTGTGTTTCATTTGGATGCCCTGTGTAGTGCAGTAACTTGTAAAATTATTGTTCACATATTCGCCTCCATTATTTGTTCTCAACGTTTGAATTTGATGTCTAGATTTCTTTTCTACAAGGGCCTTGTAGGCCAAAAAATTGTCAAAAAATTTTCTCTTAAGTTTTAAGAATTAAACCCAAGTACATCTAGAAAATTCATAAATGAAAGTTAAGAAATCATTGCACCCAGAAAAATAAGGAAAACAGAGCGGACCACACAAATCACTGTGAAAAAGTTGCAAAGGGCCCGAGGTGTGCCAAGAGGCACATTTGTCAAAATTGTCCTGATGACGTTTGTCAAGAACACAACTGGAACAAACACCATCTTTGCATGAAACAATGGGAAGACCAGTCACCATCTGTTGATTACATAGTTGTTGCAATGAGCGATAGTTTAGATGAGAAAACCGCTCATGCCAAAGTTTTCTCAAGTCATTGCTATAAGCAACAAAAACTGATGAAAAAGATGATGACCCAAAGTTATGAAACTTGCACAACCTGGTAATATCATCAACAATTTCAATTGCAAGAACATGCTTAGGATATTTTAGATCCTTGATTACAACTTGGTGAGGTGAAAACTCTATGGTTTTACCTTCACCTAAATGAGTGATTTGATACACTGATAGAAGGTTACAAGAAATACTTGGAACACATAATACATCATTGAAATGACCGTTTTATATTTGAACTGTTCCAAATCCTTCAACACTAAGAGATCTATCATCACCAACAAATATTTTCTTGGTGTTACATTCATTTAGAGAAAAAAATATGTCTCTATCCTTAGCCATATGATCAAATTCTCCAGAATCAATACGCCACTCATCATAAGAAGAAGTAGAAGTTGTATTGAAGGAGAAACCAGAAGCAAAAAGTGCATGTCCATGAGAAGAAGAAAAGAAGTAGTAGAATCAATATTGATATTGTGCTTCTTCATGGCTGCTTCTAAAGATGCCATATTCTTTAAACATTTGGACTTATCATGACCATCTTTATCACAAAATTTGCAATGTCTATCAGTCTTCTTACTTTTTTATTTTTCGCCTTTGTCACATTAGGAGAGGAAGTTGTCTGAGTGGGTTTGGGACCCTTATACTTCTTTTTTTTGTGGCGAGGATGTTGCTTCTTGGGATTCTTGGGTTTATCTTTCTGATGGATGACTAAGGTTTTGTTGGAGGTACCTACAGTGTTGATCACTCCAAGTTGTACAAGCTTATATTTCTCTCTAATCAAAGAATCACAAAAGTTCTCAAGATTGGGATTTTTATAAGCTATCCCTAGAGCCTCTTGCATGGCATAAAAGGTAGATACAAACATATAATATGCACTACCTATCTTATAAATAATAAGATAGATGCAACAATATTCTTCTATATTTATCTTACATTCTTCACATAAAGTTCTGAGTGTTTTAAACTTAGATAGATAGTCTTCAATGCAATAAAAATCATTTGGACTTAAAGTCAGTACTTGATTTTCTAACTGGTGTTCTTGAATAATATTGTGTTTACCAAACACAGATTCAATCTTGTCCCAAGCTTCTTTGGGTTGATCAATTGATTAAAGGTGGAACCTTAAATCAGGAGAGATGGACATTCCAATTAATCCATGTGCTTTGTCATTCCTATCATCCCATTTGACTTTCTTATTAGCATCAGTGGGTGTTGTTTCCTTTCCCAAGGTAATCCAGTACAAACCTTTACTTCTTAATAAATCCTCCATATGGGATTTCCATTGGAAGTAGTTGGTGTTGGTAAGAAATAGATTACTTGTAGAAGTCATATTAAATATGAAGATAATTTGGATTCAAAAATTGAAACCGATGATCTTGATGGAAAGATATCGAAAAGTTAGGTGTTTTTAAAAAAAGAGGCAGTGAAAACGGACTTCAAATGTGAGAGTTATGCCCTTTTAAAAAAAAGCATAAACGGTAACCAAAAGACCACATGGTGGTGTAAGTTTATTTATGAAGTGACCCACTTTTATAAAGAGAAGTGGGGATCACTTTTACAATGAAGTTACTTTATAAAATAAAAGCTGCATGCAAAATAAATAACTCTAAAATAAAATATTAAAGCTACTTATAGTGATTCACTTTTATACTTGAAGTGAAATACACTTTACAATTTTAGCATGAACTTTTTCAAAAAAATGTAACAAAAAGAGAGACTTGAACTCAAGACCTCTTACTTAATAAGGCAATTTTTAACCAAATGGTCTAGCAAAACATATTGTATTGTTTAGCAAGAGGATTGGGGTTGTTTTTATTGTTGTTGATGAAGACGAACTTGGAGAGAGTGCCAAAAAAAAACTCTTTTCACACAAGAAAAAAAATTCTCTTCTCGATGACAACAGGGGTTAGATCTCGGTTAGCTTACCCAAAAGATGCACCTTTCCTATATGTTTCTGATTTTCCGAGATCACACAGGGAATGAGGCAAAGATCATATGCATATCTAAAAGAGTAGAAACCCATAAATAAAAAATATAAAACCAAAATAATACTGTGCAAAAATTAAAAAAATGTGTATTCAGGCTTTATACCTCCAGATCTAACTGAAATGGACGTATCTTGGGCAAACGGAATTTTTTTTGAGTGAAACAAAAAGTGTTCTTGACTGAAACAAGAACTTTGGACGCAATGGAATGGTCCTCTCAGCCCATGAATGTACATAAATGATATAAAATGGAGATGAGACAACTCAACTTCACGATCTCGATCTACAACAAGAGTGGGTCTTCAAACATGCTCTGATACCATGTTCGACAACATAGGTATTCCAACAGAGGACGAAAACCTTCAGTAACCACTCACAAAACCAGATCAAAGATCAAAACACCGATTTTTTGACATGGTAAAACCCCTACGGGGAAACATCCACGGCCCCAACCAACGCGACCACTTGGAGCAATTTATTAATGAAAAAGAAAAAGATTACAAAGAGATTTTACAAGAGAGTTTCTCACAATCGATCATCGGAAAATGACCCTTCATTCTCTTTAAATAGATATCATGGACCAATCAGGTGTTAAGCCACGAATCAATGGCCGTTAAGATCGAGGAGAATATGAACCGTCGGATCACTCTATGTCGAGAACATATCATGACCATCAGATTTCCTAACTACAAATGCATACTAATGCATACTAAATAAACACACTAAGAAACACACGTTTACCTAACGACAAATTATACCAAGTAGATGTTAAATAAATCCTAATTGTGTAAATATTATAACATAAAAACCGTTGTTTAGGGCCTCAAAACGGCCCCGCAAGTGAGGGACCCGAAAACTAGGGAAAAAACTGCCAAATTGGAAAACTACCAAAATGAGCCAATTGGAATAGGTGGGAGGCCACCGAAATCCATCTGGATCAAGTGGTTTAACATAAACTATGATACCCCCAAATTTATGTGATATAGACTTAATTAAGACTATTGCAAAATTGTACGAGACTTCTAGTCGTGTTGTAGTTTCTATAGATGGTACAAGAAAAATCATAACTATTACACCATAATTTATTACTTCTATGATTCTCCTACCAACTCCTCCTAATTCAATTCATGGGGATGAGTTAGTGGACATAGTTAATAGTTGGGCACCTAATGGGAAAAAATGATTTTTTCATCAATTCTTACAGGATGAGGGCTCCATTCCCAATTTCTTTGCCATGATATCTTCATTGTTTTCCCCAATTCCTTAGAAAATGATATTTATGATTTCTCTTATACTTGGAAATAATGATGATTCCAATGTAGATGAATTTATTCTATGTATTATGAATGATATATCACCTTTATCTGGTTCACCTCTAGTTGAATGTAGTTTTGCATAATTTCTAGCGACAACCATTCATGAACCATTATGTGCATTTCATGATTTTAAAAAGTTTCAATATCAATCTTATTTGATGCACTTGTTCTTTTATTTCCAATATGATTTTTTCCCACATATTGACCTTAGAATGTAGGATGAATAGGGAAAACCTTTTTTAGTTTTTTAATGGACTCGTGTTTTATCAAATACCATATCAAATGGGAATTACATGCAGATTGCCAAACAATTCTTGTTTCATGCATATACTCTTCTTTTTGGAAAAAAACCATCCCAAATGCCAGTGGAGTTTCGTAAATTTCTCCAATTAAGCCCAAAAAATAGGATAGATGATCAGTACTTAGATCAAGACTACACTATAATTCAAGTGTATGGTTGTGATATTGATCCCTACCTCTCACCCATGTATATATCACCTCGTATTTTTGACTTAGAATATCTTAGACAAATACTTGCAACAGATCAATTACATTTTGTATCAAAAGGCCAAAAATCTTCTTTAATAGTGTATTTTCAAGTTTTCCCCTTTCTTGTAAAACAAATATCTGCCACAGGTACTATTTCCAAAATGATTTCTTTGTTAAACTTGAAGAAGGGAAATATTTGGAAATATGACCAATATCATCTAGTTTCAAAGCAACACACAACTCTAAATTATACACCTTGTATTCATCATTCTAATCATCATATTGAGAAGATAACTAACAAAGACACCTAGGAAGAGGTGCAATTTTAATAAAAATGCAAGTAGCAAGTACATACATCAAAGAAAAAATGTGTCAAAAACAAATTCCACAATGATGCCTAGTTCAATTACAAATATTGTAGATCCTAACTGCAATATAGTTGAAGCAAGCCAGATATCCAACATTAAAAAACAAGCAAGTGCTACCACAATGAGTTTAGAAAAGGAAGATCCAAAAGAGCAAGAGAAGAAGAATAAAATAAAAGGTTATAAATGTCAAATGAAGTTGAAGTAAAAAGAGAAAATATTTGGGGAGATGCTTCATAGTATGTCAATGTTGTTCAAATAGATTCAAAAGAGGGTTCAAAAGAATATTTGACTGAAAATATTGATTTGCTAGAAGAATTATAACCCAAGAGATCAAATGAAATTGTGTTGGTCATTACTTCTACTCCTATGTCAGTTGCTCCTCACTCTATTGATAAAAGTCAAGATATGGTGATGAATAGTGAGATACCATTAGAATCTCAATAGGGAAGTATAACAAAGCTTCCTACAAATAGTAACAAGGATGATAAACAATTGAAAGTGGGTCATGAAACTCAACTGGAGTCTGAATATTTTGGAGCTCCTCTATTTTTGGCATCAATTAATCAAGAAAGGAGTAAATTTAATTTATTGGTGCTACATCTTAATACTACAAAAGTTTCAAAACAATATAAGTATAAAACCACATATGTACAAGTATATTTAAATCAACTTAATGCTACATATATGATGGAGTGGCACAAGCAAACTAGAGAAATGGTATCTTGAAGATTAATCCAATCCACAGTAAATGTAAATAAGTTGCATAGCTTAGTGAGAAATCTTAATGTGTAACTTAAAAACAAAAGGATTATAAATAGAGTTAATGTTACAATGGTTAAAGATTTGGATAACAATATGGTAACTCTGTTGAATCAAGTTAAGAGGAGAAAAAACATTAGAAGTATAATGGAATCAAAGGATGTGGAAACAAATACTTTTAAGTCCAAGCTCAAGATTCCTCAAAGTGAATTGATAGAATATAAAGAATTGATTGATGTTTATAAAGAAAAAGACTTGTTAGCATTAAAGAATGTAATATTAAGAGAGACTAATTCACAAATGGTTAGAATATTGGTAGGTCTTGAGAGAGAAAAGGAAAAGACATTAGAAAAATTATCTTTTGAAATAGAAAGGTTGAAAAAATACTTGGCAGAAAAATCTTCTCAATTTAAGTATTTGTCTGAAGGTTTTGATGAATATGTTGATAAGATTCTCAATCTTTCTACTAATGAAGATAATGTTGATGATTTATTAGAAGAGATGAAAGTGTAAAAAGTGAAAGTCATTGACTTGACTAACCAAATCAAAGGATTGGAGAAAATAAATAAAGACAAGATTGATGAAATAAAGAAAGGAAAAGAGTTAGAATTAGAAGGATTGAGAGCATAGATGATTTTAGGGGATAAATTTCAAAAATGGGCTAATTTTCCATGGTTTTTTCCCAGAAAAAGATTTGCGAATTTCCATTTTTTTTAAATGATTCGCCCAAATTTCATAGAATAAAATTATTTTACCTTAAAAATTGCCAAAATTTTATATAAACTATATAAAATCTTTAGAAATTTTAATATTTTTAGAAAAATATCGCCAAAAATTTTTCATTTTTGCATATTAAGGACTAGTAATATTAGCCCAGGTTTCTACATTTTAATATAACTTTCCATCCTTAAAATTATCCATGATTGAGAGATCAGTTAAAACAAAAATATGAAGAAATTTATGGGCTAACGAAGGTTCGGGATGATATAAACGAATTGTTGAAGAAAACACTAAATCGAGTCCCATGGAGGAAGTGTTTAATTGAGTTCAAGCATCAAATATGGGATGGGATCATAGAGAAAATGTGGGATTTTAGATCACATTTGGAGCTTTTCCATTATTTTGAAATTTTCATAATAGCTAATGCATAGATTGAAATCAACAAGTTATTCTTTGATATATCATCAAAGATGGAGGAAAGCAAGCAAGTGATTTAATTTCTTAATTAATTATTAAATATATATTTGGAAGTCATAGGAGTAAAGGATTGATTGATATTATTCTTAATATCAAGAGGGTAAGTGAAAAGAAAGAGTTAATTGTATCTTTGTAGACTAAAAGGTCAAGGAATTGGTGAGGGGATTTAAAGATCAATTTCTTCCTATGAAATATGGTTTTCCTTTCTCATGGAAACATGATCTCTGGATGTACCCAAAACATGTGTATGATACTACTCTAATATCTTGTTGTGACAATCAATATTCCATTGATCAAGATAAAAATGTTTCATCTAGAAAACACATTAATAATTATTTGCTTCATGATTTTTCAACATTGGTTCTCATCAAGGATGTATTTGCTTAGTGAACTTGAGATTAATTATCAAAAAGTGCTCAATCATAGTAATCCTTCAGGAATGGAATGGAACAAAATAAAGCGCTACAAACTCAAAAGTCCATTAATGGTTCAACATGAGCGTCAAGAAAAAGAGTTGGCGGTGAAGGAAAAATAAGATGTTCAATCAAAAAATAAGAACATGTCATCAAAGGACAAGGGATTCATAACAAAATAAGGGGAGACCACGTCCTCAACAAGCAAGAAAATATCTTCTAGCCAAAAACCAAAAGTTTAGGTACTAATATCTCAAAGTGACAAATGGAAAATATTAGCTTCAACGAATAAAATGTGTCATAAATTCTATGTAATTTTAATTCACATGGAAGATAGTTATAGAAATGGTTAGGGATAGAAATTATATAAGGAGAAGACTCATAAGGTAGAAGGGTCGACATTTTTTTTGGAAGAAAGTCAACATTTCTTTGAAAAGAACTCGCTCTCACAAGAATGTTTAATTTACTTTGAAGCATTTATGTCACCACTAAATATTGATAAGCTTTTGATATATTCATCACGATTCTAAATTGTCTATCCTTTTGTTCAATTTTGAATTAATCTTTTCTTTTGATATTGTTATTTATTTCTTCTCATTTTTGTATATGTGAATATATGATTTTCGAAAGAAAAGTGTGAATATTTAAATATATGATCTTTATCTTATAATAATCATTATTTCCTTATCTAGTTCATGATATTTCTAATTAATATATATATTGTTGATGGCAACGTTATGAATTTTTAAGGGAATATTTTTTACGTGGAAATACTTAGTATTCAATATTGTGTTTGGGTAATTCATATGAAGTATTTCTCTTGAGTCATAATTACGTCTTGATTTGTTTATTTATTTTCTATTGTGAAATTACTTATTTATGAGGAAATACAATTTCTTAAGAATTGCAGGTAATAGGGCTTCAATTTATCATACTTGATGTGATTTAAAGTGCAAATTCTTGTTTTATTCATTTAAAAGTATGATTTGAATTACATAAATTTTCCTCTTTAGAAGATTGATTGTTGTGTTGTTCATTTCATTTCAAATTAATTATTAATTGGTGTGAAAATGTCTTTCCGTCTGATTATTTTCCTATAATGAGGGATACACCCTCTACATTTTAAATTCGTTTAGATAAGACTAAAGTAGGAAGGTGTAAAAACATTCATAGGGTTTCTTGCTATTGTTCCCTTACTAGGAAAAACCTAGGGAACAACATTCATTTTGGCACCATTGTCGGGGAATGAAGTTTTGAATTTCTATTCCCTAGGAAGTGATACATGAATTTTTTTTTTTCTATTTGATGGTGAAAAAAAAAATAGACTATGTATTTTAATCAGAGAATATTTAATCTCATTTTCACCCGATGACTACATTATTTTAAGCTAGAGCAAATTCAAAGACATATTCATTCTAATCTTGACCCTCTAAAGACTCCAGTACATTCTAATCTAGAGAAATTTATCTCTCAAGAAAACATAAGACAAAAAGTAGGTTCTTCATCTTTAGGTACACTCATTATTTAGGAAAATATTATTCTTTAATCCAAATATATTGAAAATTATCGTGAGTCTAAAATTCCTCCCGAAATTCTTAACAATGGTACTTCTTTAACGGGAGAAATACCTTTACTTGATTTATTTAATTCAGGTTTTACTTGGTCACCACCTGGAAAAGTCTCCCCTATCATTAAACCAACACCAACCAAACATACTCCCATCTCTCACCAGACAAAGAACTTAATCATTCAACACATTATGCCTCCTAGAGTTAGTCCTTGGGTTATCACTCAATATGGACCTTTATCTCTTCCTCAGAACTTCCATAACATGTCTAAAAACTACTTGAAAATCCTTCCCAAGTATAATGGAGATATTGAAACTACAACTGAGGATCACATCACTTCTTTTCTAGGATAGCACAAATAATTTGGCTATTGAACATGAATATGTTTATATGAGGATTTTCATTAAGATCCTGGAGGGTGACCTAAGAAACTGGTTTTGAAATCTACCCCCTGATTCAATTGAAAGTTGGGATGCACTCCACATAACTTTCATAAATCAATGGGGTGAGAAGAGAGACCACTAATATTATCTTACCAATTTTTCAACCCTTAAAAGAAGAAATGGAGATTCTTGTTTAGAATTCAATAAGAGGTTCAACAAGTTTTATAACAGGACACATGTAAAACACAGGTCTCAACCATTTGAACTTGATCTTTTTTATATTGTAATTATGTTTTTCATTACTATGTTTTGTTTCATTCCATGAGGTAGACTTACCATGGTGATTTTAAAGACATCTAAACATGATCATTATGAATACAATAAAAGGTTCCAATGTTGACTGGAGGGGGGAAACACTGATGGGGCTATGGTTCCACCAAAGGGTAAAGGTAAAGGGGTATAAGGGAGGAATTGACCTATGTATCATGGTTACTACTATATTATATCTACAACCTCTTTCACGTGATTGTGATTTTAACATTCTATCATAATATCTATGATATTACAATAATGAGCCTAGTGAAATGATTAATTACTCTAAGTACTTATTTCCTATCCTTAAATACCTACCTCCTATATTGAAGAAACTAATTCCTATATTCATGCAACCAAAGAGATTCCCAATAGGAATATTGATCCCTATCATTAAGGAAGTAGAAGAGTAGGATTAGAACTCTTCCTTTCCCTCTCCTTCATTCATGCAAAAAAAAAAATGAATTAGGAAGAGAAAGTGGAGAAATTAGGAAGAGAAGGTGGAGAAAAAAGGAAATTCTTAAGGAGAGAATAGAGTTCTTAATGAAAAAAGAGCAACCCCAATATCATAGGATCCATGGAGAGATGAAAGAGGAACTATCATGTGGAATTAGACACCAAGATTGAGGAGGGAAGTACTTTCTTGAACCTCTACAATTTTGTTGGATTTTTTGGGTTGGTTTGGAAGATTGTGGTAAAGAGAAGAGTGATTTGGGAGCTTTGACAACTCTTCCTCACCCTGGTGGTTTCATAGCTCAACACGGGGGTGGAATTCACAGAGGATTTTCCTATGGTTGGGAGGAAAATGGTTCACCCGTAGTTAGTTTCCTTGGAACTCATTTTATGAAGGATAAGCGTATTATTTTTATTTTTTTATTAAGATTTCAATCATGATGAAATGTACATGCATGCTATTATTATTTATTTTGAGCTCATGCCATGGAAATTATGTAAATGTCATTGAGTGAATGGTTTTTGTTATAAGTTATTAAATTGGAAAATTTGTATAGTATTGCATTGATAAACCTCATACATGCAAAATGTTTGTAGAAATGCATTAAAAACTTGTTTTGTATTTTTAATAAAGTAATTTCATATGAAGTCTAATAAAGACAAAATTTGGAGTGCAATTAGCTAGTACATATCCACACATGCTCACCAAAAATTAGCCTCTAATTTACCAATATGGCCCTAAAAAATGCAAAATGGATGTCGATGAAAATATAGTATAAATTGATCATACGATGTCCATTGATGTTCAAATTTTAACAAAAAGTATATGACATCAATATCTACATGCTCACCAAAAATCGCATTCATATTTCTTGGTATGACTTCTAAAAACACAAAATGGTTGTAGATGAAATTATTCTATAACATGGTCATATCATGTCCAATGATGTGAAAATTTTAAAATAAAATAGTTGAAATCAATATCTACATTCTCACCAAAAATTAGTTTCAGATTTATCTGTATGACTCCTAAAAGCACAAAATGGTTTTAGATAACATTCTACTATAACTTGGCCATGTGATTTTCATTGGCATTAAAATTTTAAAATCCGATATCTAATGTCAATATCCACATGCTCACCAAATTTCAAAATTAGATTCATCTGTTTCATTCCCCAAAAGGTGAAAATACATTCAAGTCAAGAAGGGCTACTCAAATCCCTCATACCCTAGACAATTTTTGTTTGTTGTATATGAAAAGTCTTGGTATTTGATGTGAATGTTTTTAAGGGATTAAATGATATGGTTATTGATTGGTTTGAACCATTTTTACTCTTACATTGACCTCTTGAAAAAAGGAGGCTAGATCACCCATACCCTTGAAATTATATGAAAGCTATGCATAGATTATTGTGAAACTGTTGTAAATGATTTTGAATATTATTGTGAGGTATTCAACTCTATTTTATGATGGATTCTATCCTATTTTTTCCTCAATACTATGATTTCATTTTCTAGAAGGTTTTATGTCTTTCTATATAACCATGTATTAGTGAATAATGAGGCAAGAGGTATGTAGATTAAATAATCATTAGGCAAGAAGCTTGTAGATTTAAAAAAAAATCATTTCGTTATGTTTAATATGACCCTAATGATCATGGAATCACACTTCTAATCAAGGGAGGAGGTTTATGTTGATTAATTGGGTTGGTTGTCATTGATGTCAACCCTTGAAGAAAGTTAAGTAGCGAATTCTTGTAGCACAAAGGTTTGGGTAATGGACCCAAGTTTGTTTGATGGATAATGGTATGAATTTTGATATATTTGCAGGTAAAACTATTCTAGATGGATAATACATGTCATGTCATTTCCGGTGGTATGTGGAACATCACATAACTCCTCACGGTTAGAGAGTTATGGCCATGTGAAGTTGGAGAACCCTCATGAGTCATCTAGAAGCCCCAAAAGGTCAAAGTAGTCAAAGTGTTTGAAAATAAGAAATTATTTAAATAATAAAGTGAAGTGATGAGTGTATTATAAGTCAAATAGGATGCAAAAGAAATTATTTAAATAATAAAGTTAATGGAGAACTTGCTAATTATGGAAAGTGGTTAAGTTAAGTGGACAAGTGGTTATAAGTGGGTTAACCCTAAAATAAGGAAAGTGGGTTAAGATGGTTAGAAGGTAACCCCTTGAGGAAGCTACATAAAAGTATAAATAAAAGGCAAGGGTCTCTCATTAAAAACACACTTGAATATCATTGAATATATACTTTTGTGAAAGGTTATTTGGGTAGATATTATTGATAGAGAAAAGTGTGGCAGAAAAAGTGCGGTAGGAAAAATGCGGCAGAAAAAGTGTGGCAGGAAAACTGCAGTAGAAAAAGTGCAGCAAGAAAAATGCGGAAGAAAAACTGTGGCAGGAAAAGTGCGGTAGAAAAATCGCAGCAGGAAAAGTACGGTAGAAAAACCGCAGCAGAAGAAGTGCAGCAGAAAAATCGCGACAATGGATTCGAGGCAACAAAACGCTACAATAAGAAAAAAAGGTATGGTTCTCATATGTGTAGTGATGAATTTATGAATCAAGTTGAGGTTTTTCCTTGTAAATATGTTGGATGCCCTCTTGGAGTTTATAGCTTGTGTAGAGTTGATCTGAGGAAGATCTACTGAAGTTTAGTATTGGTTCATGTTTGAGAGATTTTGGTTGAGGTATGTTGTTGAAGTTATTGGTACAAATAGAGGTTGTATAACAGTGAGGTTATATCACATGGTTTGAGGTACATACTTGTGGTATAGTGTTTGAGGTATATGTGATTAGGTCAGATTGGTTGATGAGTATACAGTGACAGGTTGGTTGATGAGTATGAGTGGACGGGGCAAGGACAAGTGGTTGTAGCCATATTCCGGTTGTATCTAGAGAACATAAGGGGTTGTAGCCTCCTTCTGGTTGTAGCCAGAGAATTGGGGAGTTGGAGCTTCCCTTAGGTTGTATCCTGAGAAACTAGGGGGTTGGAGCCTCCTTCCAATTTCAAATGGAAAACAAAGGAAGTTGGTTCTTCCAATGAATGTAATTCTTAAATACATATAAGAAAAAGAATTATGTGGTTTTCTCCCGCTTTGGGTTTCCACGTAAAACACTGGTGTATTGTGTATGTGTATGATTTCTCATTTGTTCATTGTTTATTTACTCTTCAACTATTGGATGATAATTCTATGTTGATATAACACTTGCATTTTATGGTGAAAAGGGATTAAATTGCTTTATTACTGATTCACCCCCCTCTCAGTAATCCAACAATTGGAATCAGAGCAAGTTCCTTCAGAAATCAGTTTAACCACTGAAAGGTAGATCATGGAGAGAAAAAACATGTATACAAATGGAATACCACAGTTTGATGGACAGACGTATGCATTTTGGAGCAGAACGATGAAAACATATATACAAGCACATGGATTTGAAATTTGGAAATCAGTTGTAGACGGATACCAAGAACCAACAGTTTCGTCGATAAATGAAAGAGCAATAAAACTCAATCAAAATAATTCCAAAGCCACAAATTCACTTATGAATGGTATTTGTGAATCAGTATACACCAAAGTTATACATTGTAAATCCGCTAAAGATATTTGGGACAAGCTTCAAAATATTTATGAAGGAGATTCAAAATTCAAAGCAACAAAGCTTCAAACTTACAGAGGTCAGGTCGAACAACTAAATATGAAGGAAGATGAGAATATTGAAGCTTACTTCTTACAAGTCGATGAAACAGTAAATGCAATCATAGGATTGGGAGAAGAAATTAAAGAATCTGTAATTGCTCAAAATTCACTAAAATCTCTTCCTATGAGATTTGATCCTAAGATATTAGTACTAGAATAAAGAGAATATCTAGACTCAATAAGCATGGATGAACTACATTTAATCGTCACAACATATGAAATGATAACTGAACGGGAAAATCCATATATAAAAGAAGCATCTTTCAAAGCATCCAAAAGGTCAAAGCAAAAGGGAAAGCAAAAGGAAAAAGAGCATAGAAACAATAGTGACATCTCAAAAGATGATGAAGAAGTGGCCAACTTTGTCAGAAGATTGAATAAGGGAACGAATGACAGATATAAAGGTAATCTTTCGTTGATTTGTTTTAATTGTGATGGTATTGTTAATTTTTCTAACAAATGTCCTCATGAGAAAAATAAGAGGAATGATGAAGGTTACTCAAACAACAAACAAACATATAAAGGAAAAATATCCATAAAGAAAGATTTCAAGAAAAGCTTCTGCACCAAAGAAGACATCTCCTCATCAGGTGAAGATGAAGTCAGTGATAGTTAGACAAAAAGAGTTATATTCATGGAAGTAGAATAATCTAATAAAGAAGACACAGAAGTAGAATATGAAGAGGCATAAGTTGACTACCAAGAAGAATTGTTGACTACCATAGAAGTTATAAAAAGAGAAAAGAATAAAAACAAGAATCTACAAGAGGAACTAGACAAGAAAGAAGACACTCAGGAACTAGAACAAATGATCACAAATTTGAAGGTTCAAATAGAAGAAGATAAAATAATTGAAGAAGCACTCAAAGAAAATCTAGAATAAAGAGACATGATCATTGAAAATTTTGAAGCAAAGATTGTCACATTAAGAAAGGATCTTCAAAAGAAAAATATGCAGAACAACTCAAAAGTTTTGGATGACATTATCAACAGTCAAAAGCCTCATCATGACAAGACCATACTTGGATATAATCAGAGAGAAAAAGGATCAAGCTCCAAAACAACAGAACAATAAAAATATCCAAAAATCTATGCATAAACAATCAAAGGGGATAGGAAGACCTACAAATAAGATTACAGGGACACTCCTCCACCGAGAAGATTCATATTTCAGAATCAATGACTGACATATATGCCTCAGGAAGAAGAAGGATTCAAAAGAGCAACTCCTTTCAGAAGATCTTCAACTCCCAGGTATCAAACTATCTTTTTTGGTTTATTTTATGCATGCAATGATTTTGGACATAAAGCTATGAATTGAAGAGCTAACATGAGGAATATAAAAAACTTTGAAAGTCATACACAAAAGGGTTATCGAAGAAGGCCTAGTGAAACACAGAGAAGAAGTTACAACATGTTTGAATCATTGAGCACTAAAGTGGAATGCTACAAGTGTAACAACTTTGGACACATGGACAAAGATTTCAGAATGACAGTTCCTCCTAGAGAACCACAACATAACAACAACAGTCATAGACAAGAACCTTAGAAGAGAACATGGATAAGAAAGCAGAATCATTAAAGCAATGAAGAATGCACACTCAATCTACAAGCTAAGCAGAAGAAACGTGGTTGGTATGTTGACAATGGTTGTTCAAAACACACGACAGGTGATAAAGACATGTTTCTTACATTAAGAAAGGAAAGAAATGGACCAGTCTCCTTCGGAAATGATGATTCATCTAAAATCATTGGAAAAGACAGAGTCAGAATTGGAAACAAGAATACCAAGGAAAAAAATGTTCTTCTAGTAGAAGATATGAAACATAATCATCTAAGTGTGAGTCAAATGTGTGACCAATATCATAATGTTACTTTCCATTCACAAAAGTATGAGATAAGAAAATAAGGTTTAGGAAAATTGATTGAAACAGCTGCAAGAACTTCAAGCAACATATATGTATTAAGTGAAATTGGAAATGAAAAGTGTTTTCTAGGAAAGAAAGATGAAATTTGGCTATGGCACAAAAGAATGGGTCACATACACTTTGATAACCTTGTCAAATTCAGCAAAAAAGAATCAGTTAGAGTCAACAAGGAAAGCACACAAAGATCATGTTTAAATCAAAGGAATATTCAACGACAAGACCACTGAAAATTGTGCATACTAATCTAGTTGGACCAACTACAACAAAGGGTTTAAAAGGTGATAAATAATTTATGTTATTAGTTGATGATTATACAAGAATGAGTGTAGTTTGCTTTCTCAGGAATAAGTTAGAAGCTTTTGAAAACTTCAAGGTCTACAAGGAAATGGTTGAAAATGAAATGGATTCAAAAATCAAATGTTTGAGATCTGATAATGGAGGAGAGTTCACTTCAAAGGAATTTATGGACTACTGCAGTAAGCATGGAACAAAAAGGAAATTATTCATTGCTAGGACATCTCAACATAATGAAGTTGTTGAAAGAAAGAACATGAAAGTAAAGGAAATGGCTCGAACAATGCTAATGGATTAAAATTTGACAGATATCTTTTGGACACATGCAGTGCATACAATGGTTCACATTCAAAATAGAGTAATGCTCAGAAACAACACTGAAAAAAATCCCTATGAGCTATGGAAAGGAAGACCAACAAATGTGAAGCACTTCAGAGTATTTGGAAGCAAATGCTACATCAAAAGAGAAGATGGAAGAATGGGAAAGTTTGACTCTGGTGTGGACAAAGGAGTACTTGTTGGTTACTCAAATACAAGGAAAACATAAAAGTGTTACAATCTGAGGTTGAACAAAGTTGTGGAGATCATCAATGTAACAATTGATGAAATAGGTGGATGAGAATTAAAGGAAGAAGAAAATGAATCAATGGAACAAATTTACAAAGAAGAAGTAGAAGATGAAGAAGAAGTAGAAGGGGAAGATGAAGAGGATCAGACAGAAGTATAAGAGAAAGCTCAGTAAGTGCCTCCAAAGACACCTTGCAAACGAGTACATAAGAATCATCCTTCAAATCAGATTATCAGAAACAAAGATGCAAGAGTTGAGACTAGAAAAAGAATCTGTTCACCAGAACAAATGCACCTAGCACTCTCATCTACGATTGAACCAAACAATTTTGAAGAGGCTAGCAAGGATGAATTTTGGAATAAGGCCATGGATCAAGAATTGGATCAAATAGAGAAGAATGACACTTGGGAATTGATTCCAAGACCAAAGAATAAAAATGTGATTGGCACAAAGTGGGTATTCAGAAATAAATTGAATGAAGATGGATAGGTTACAAGGAACAAAGATAGATTGGTATGTAAAGGACACACACATGTTGAAGGAATCAACTTTGAAGAGACATATGCCCCAGTTGCCAGAATGGAAGCAATTTAATTGCTTTTAGCTTATGCATTCTCTAAGAATATTAAAGTGTATCAGATGGACGTGAAATCAACTTTTTTGTATGGGGAACTTGAAGAAGAAGTGTACATTGAACAACTAGAATGATTTCAGTTGTTAGAGAATGCATATTACCTGTGAAAATTGAAGAAGGCCTTGTATGGTCTAAAACAGGCTCCTAGAGCATGGTACTCTAGAATGGATAAATATCTACAACATACATGGTTCATAAAAGGAAGTGCAAACAACAACCTCTACATCAAGGTAACTCAATATAGTATTTTATTAATTGAAGTATATGTTGATGATATTATTTTTGGAAGCAATGATGACAGGTTAAGCCAAAAAATTTCAAAGGATATACAAGATGAATTTGAAATGTCATTACTCAGAGAACTATCCTTCTTTCTAGGTCTTCATAGATGTCAAAGAAAAAAAGGAATTTTTATTTCTCAAACTAAGTATATCAGAGAAATGCTAAAAAGGTTCGGAATGGAATATTGCAAACCAATTACCACTCCTATGCAAACCAGTTGCAAGTTGAGAAAAGATGATGATTCAAAGTCTACAGACCAGAGGAAATACAAGTCAATGATTGGTAGCTTAATATATGTGACAACATCCAGACCAGATGTAATGCAGGAAGTTGGACAAGTGACACAATTTCAAGCAACACCAAAGGAACCACATGTCGTAGCAATGAAGAGGATTTTCAAATATCTCAAAGGAACATAAGAGTTTGGATTATGGTATCCAAAAGGAAAGGATCTATCACTTATTGCCTACATAGATGCAGATTGGGTAGGTTGCATGGATGACCGACTAAGCACTAGTAGAGCAATGTTCTACTTGGGTGAGTGTTTAGTATCATGTCTAAGCAAGAAACAATCATCAGTATCCTTATCTATAGCCGAAGCAAGATATATTGCAGCAACAACATGTTGTACACAGGTTCTATGGATGAAACAAACTCTGACAGATATACAGGTTGAGTATGATGAGCCCATTCCAATCTATTGTGATAATACAAGTGCCATCAGTATCTCAAAGAACCTGGTGATGCACTCCAAGATGAAGCACATTCCAATCAAGTATCACTTTCTATGAGAACAGGCTGTAGATAAGAACATCATAGTTGAATATGTAGGAACAAAAGAACAAGTGGTAGACATATTTACAAAACCACTTCCATGGGAAGCCTTTGAGTATCTTCACCAGAGACTCATAGTAATTTCTACTCCAAAATGAATGATTTTGAATGCTTATCTTATATGTCTTATATTTACATGAGGAAGCACCATAAAGAGGATAGTTCAGGTCGGGAGATCATTTTTAGGAAGATTTTAGTCAGGGGGAGAATCCCCAAGGACAATTCAGTTAGGGGGAGTAGCCCTAGATGGAAAGATACATTTTCCATTGATGACAAAGGGGGAGATATTTATCATATTCAGAGCATAGAGTCATGGTTCTAGGGGAGCGATGGTCACAGGAAGAGCATGAGTGATATGACTTCAGCATTTCATGAGATGACTTCAGTATTCCATCATAGTGTTGCCACCAATTCCAAATGGGGAGATTGTTGATTAATTGGGTTGGTTGTCATTGATGTCAACCCTTGAAGAAATTCTGGTAGCGAATTTAGGTAGCAAAACGGTTTGGGTAATGGACCCAAGTTTTTTTTTATGGATAATGGTATGAGTTTTGATATATTTGCAGGTAAAACTATTCTAGATGGATATTACATGTCATGCCATTTCCGGTGGTATGTAGAACATCACATAAATCCTCACGGTTAGAGAGTTATAGCCATGTGAAGTTGGAGAACCCTCATGAGTCATCTAGAAGCCCCAAAAGGTCAAAGTAGTGAAAGTGTTTTCAAAGAATAAATTATTTAAATAATAAAGTGAAGTAATGAGTGTACTATAAGTCAAAGAGGATGCAAAAGAAATTATTTAAATAATAAAGTTAATGGAGAACTTACTAATTATGGAAAGTGGTTAAGTTAAGTGGACACATGGTTATAAGTGGGTTAACCCTAAAATAAGGAAAGTGGGCTAAGATGGTTAGAAGGTAACCCCTTAAGGAAGCTACATAAAAGTATAAATAAGAGGAAAGGGTCTCTCATTCAAAACACACTTGAATATCATTGAATATCTATTTTTGTGAAAGGTTATTTGGGAAGGTATTATTGATAGAGAAAAGTGCGGTAGAAAAAGTGCGGCAGGAAAACTGAGGCAGAAAAAGTGCGGTAGTAAAAGTGTGGCAGAAAACATGCAGTAGGAAAATTGCAGAAGAAAAAGTACGACAGGAAAACTGCGGGAGAAAAAGTGCAGAAGAAAAATCTCACCATGAAAAGTGCAGCAGGAAAAGTGCGGTAGAAAAACCGCAGCAGAAAAAGTGTGGCAGAAAAATTACGACAGTGGATTCATGGCAATAGAACACTACAAGAAGAAAAAAAAGGTATGGTTCTCATATGTGTAGTGTTGAATTTATGAATCAAGTTGAGGGTTTTCCTTGTAAATATGTTGGATGCCCTCTTGGAAGTTTATGGCTTGCTGTAGAGTTTATCTAAGGCAGATCTACTGAAGTTTAGTATTGATTCATGTTTGAGGGATTTTGGTTGAGGTATGTTGCTAAAGTTATTGGTACAAATAGAGGTTGTATAACAGTGAGGTTCTAGAACATGGTTTGAAGTACAAACTTGTGGTATAGTGTTTGAGGTATATGTGATCAGATCAAATTGGTTGATGAGTATACAATGACAAGTTTCTCAGTGACATATTCAATTTCTATGTTTGAGGTATATGTGATCAGATCAGATTGGTTGATGAGTATATAGTGACATGTTTCTCAGTGACATATTCGGTTTCTACATTTTAGGTATATGTGATCATATCAGATTGGTTGATGATTATACAGTGACAAGTTTCTCAATGACATATTCAGTTTCTACATTAGACACTTATATTTCAGGGTGGTTGGATGAGGCAAGGACAAGTGGTTGTTTCCACCTTCTGATTGTAGTCGGAGAACATAGGGGGTTGTATCCTCATTCTGGTTATAGCCAGAGAATTGGGGAGTTGGAGCTTCCCTCAAGTTGTAGCATGAGAAACTAGGGGGTTGGAGCCTCCTTCCAATTGCAGCTGGAAAACAAAGGAAGTTGGTGCTTCCAATGAATGTAATTCTTAAAGACATATAAGAAAAAGAATTCCGTGGTTTTCTCTCGCTTTGGCTTTCCACGTAAAACAGTGGTGTATTGTGTATGTGTATGATTTCTCATTTGTTCATTGTTTATTTACTCTGCAACTATTGAATGCTAATGCTACATTGATATAACACTTGCATTTTATGGTAAAAAGGATTAAATTTCTCTATTGTTGATTCACCCCCCCTCTCAATAATCCAACAGTTTTTTATGCATGAGCTTAAGGACCTTGACCTTAAACCCTAGGACTATCCTCTCTTGGATAGAACAATACCTCCATCTAAGAGATTGTAGGGAATTGTTGAGTTGAAATGATTGAGGAACTTCTAAAATAGAGTCAGTATGTGAATCATATGCTTATGCTTATCATAATTTTGTTATGATATCTATGCTTAAGTGTCACCATGTTAAAAATGTATTATGTGGCAAATTGAGAATTGGTAGTTCTAATTAAGTTGAGATCTTCAACTTGATTTTTTTGTCTAGAGAAGTTACAATCTAAACCTTTCATTTAAAGATGGAAAACTTGACCTTATGTTGACTAGTGTAATGTCAAATTCTATCGTAGTAATTAAGAATATAGATTTATATGTTGTAAATGGTCTTAATGAGTTGTATTTTGATTTGCATATTGTTTCCATCAATAAAATGTTAGACTATTAGACCTTACTTTTGATATTAAGAATGAAGGTATGCTACAAATTGGTATCATAGCCATGTTACAACAATAGGGGTTGTATGGGCTCAAAGGAATGAATGACGGTGTTTTTGGTGTTATGATAAGTTAACAAATTGTTCGTGTATGGGCTCAAAGGAATGAATGACGGTGTTTCATAAAATAATGTACAATTTATGAGATAATCCTTGTTATAGCATTACATCAATTTACACATTTTGTAGAAACTTTGGAGTTTTGTTTGGTGGTAAATTGTATGAGAATACCTATAAGAATTGAATTTGGAATATACTTTCAATGGTGGTAAATTATACTTTCAAATGCCAACATCGCATGCACTTGACATTCATTGGCATTTTATTCATCACACTCATATAAATGCTAGAGTGAATATATAAAAAAAAAATGAATGTAAATTGCATGCATATGATTTGACTTATGCACAATATGCATAGAAATATTTGCAAACTTTTTGTTATACACCAAGAATACATTTACCATATGAACATTGTGCAGTATTGATTGTTGGGTATTTTTCCTTGAGAGATTGGTTGTTCACCTAGGAGGATAAGAGCCTTATTTATTGATGATCATTATCTTTGTTCAATGTATACCATGTTTAATGCATGGGTTTAATGATATTAAGTTATTTCTTAGGATTGTCTTCCTTAAAAGTGAAGATATATTTCATCCATGGTGTTGTAGATGACTGCTAAGATGAATTTATCTTATGAATATTGTGAAAGACTTTAACTAATGTTAAAATAGTAATTTTTGGTGGTATATTGGCACTGTTAACAAGACTTAGCGGTAACACCCTTGAGGATAATGTATGCATATAAATGTGTAGTTTTCTTATGCTTATAACTCTGCAGAGTGAAATTGTTATTCACAAAGAGGATTGTATAGGTCTCTTAACTTGAATGCATGTCTATTGATATGAATGAAAGGATGAGTTTTACTATGGAAAAAGAAATTGTACTTGTTATGTTTTGAGTAATTCCATTGTTACCAAATTGCCTTCATATTGAAGGTTATTCTATGTTGTGTACAATGAATAATGGTATGAAAAGATCATATAGAAAGTGTGCAAGATTGTTATGTATAACAAGGGATAAGGCATTTTTTCTTGTTGCTAGTTGACATTTGGAGGAGAGAAACATATTGTAAATGTGTATTTGAAACTTATCATGTGAATGATTGTGAAGTCACATACAATAGATTGATCCTAAGTATGAGTTGAAGTTAGTATGAATTTAGCTAAATCATTTCAAGGATGATGTAGATAGTCTAATAAATCCATTGGATGTGGATAATCATTTAAGGTGTCATTGTTGATTAATATTCCACTTGAGATACAAAATTAATATGTGAATTGATTTTTTTTTATAATGTTTAATTATTGCATAGAAATTATTATGGCCAATCATGCTCTTATTGAAAGGTAGAAGAGTACTACCACTTTGAAATGTATTATGTCATTAGACCTTTAATTGGGAAAGTTCATAAAAACTTGAGTTGGGAAATAATTAATGTATGTGGATGCATATCGAGATGATTCTAAACTATTTCATTATGTTTAGAAGATTTTTTTTTTGTAAATGTCTTTTTATTGTGGGATTTTTTTTAATATGTTTTCCACTCTTGAATAGATTTAGACTGGAAAGCCTACAATCATAAGTATAGGGGGTATGTTTTATACAATGCCTACAATAAACCCATAACACATGGTATGAACATATAAATGAAGAAGTGTTCATTTGTTTAAAAGGACATGATATGTATCATTATAATACTGGTTGTTTTGATTTGAATCTACTTGCTATGAGAAATAGTCGAATTTGAATTTGATTGATTACAATTCATTTGAATTTACTTGATGGTGAATATTTCAATAAATTTGATTTACATATGATTCATATGTTGAGTATACTTCATTCTAATTTAACTTTACAAGTTTCATTTCTTGTTTTAATATGTGGACTGCATCAAGGAAAGAAACCAAGTAATGAGAGTTGTAGAGAATGATGCCATGCATACTGGAAATTGGCTCATTGAAGTCCTGATTAGATCATGTTTGAATATGGACTACCATAGGAGGAAAGGAAAGTGAAAAACATCATAGGAAGATGCAAATTTACCAATCATTGGATTGCAACAATAAATAGCACATGCGACTAATAAGGAAAACATGGAATGAGGAATTTTATTTTTTTCTCACCTCAAACTCTATTGTGTTTCTAGAGTAGAATTGTATGCTTTTGAAGTAGAATTATAATTTAGGTGCATTAACTAAGTATTGTTACTTGGATGTGAATATCACATCTAATGATTTATTATGTGAACGACATGAATGCCATGGAGTTGATTAGTTATGTTGTGGAATTGAATGCTATGTAGAGGGGGAATGGAAGGGAGAATTTCTTGACTCCTCTTTTAGTGTTCTATTATATTTATCTAGATTGAGAAATTTGTTATGTGTGAATAGTTAATGCATGGGAATGTTAATAAATACAAGAGAGTAAAATATTTGGAATACACTTGCACTAATAGACACATTGAGAGATAACATGTGGTAGAGTGCATATAAATATGTTGGATCATATATGATGTTGTTTATTGATTAAGAGTGTTGTGACATATGCAATGAGTATAGCATGATAAATTATGTGGTTGTTGATTGTTGTATCATGGATAGGAATGGTTGAATATGTTGATAATCAAGCTACCTATGAAAGACAACCTCATGAAAAGGATGAGGACAAGAGGATGTTTATTAAGAGGTTGATGAACGGATAATGTGAGTTCACATGAGAAATTATCTCATCAGGTAACATCAATAATGTTGATGGAAACCATGCAGGTATGAAAATTAGTCATGTCAATAAAGCATGTGACATTAAAGGAATTGGGTAAGAATTCCTTTAGTCATATTTGATATCTTTTTTTATATGTTTATGATGATGTATGAATGCATGTGTGTCATTGATACCTAAGTGGAGTATGCCACAAGAAAGAAGCTTTCAGTATGTCAATATTGTTAGAACCTTTGTGATGCATTCATGAGTTGGTATGACATTATTGATTTGGTTAAGGGTAATAACTAGAATGATTGAGTCACAACACTCATGTTATGAGTTGTGTATACCATATGAAACATTGAGTCACAACACTCATGTTATGAGTTGTGTATACCATATGAAACTTGATTCCATGTGAGAACAATGTGTGAGGCTATAATGTGTTGGATTTGGAAAAATCTATAACACTGCACAAAAATCCAATGATATTCCTACTTGTAATCAATGTTTTGGACTACAACATATTTTCCAACACTAAGGATTATATTCCTAGTGTTGTGTTTGGGTTGAGAAGGAAGGTATCCAAATGTTCGAAGAAGTAATAGGGAAGTGTTTGGATGATGTGTAGAGGTGTTGGTTGGGTCCTCCAACTTATCTTGGTAAAAAGAATGAGCTTGAATTATTGATACCCTAGTTGGATCAATTCCCAACTCCAATATCACCTCTGGTTTCAAATTTATTGGAGGTGCCAAAGAGTCACAGTCGGAATCAATTTCACTATGCAAATTTTCTATATGAGTTATCAACTTATCCTCATTCATTAACAAGATTAGAGTGCATCTAATAATTCTTAGGCTTAATTGTCGTGTTGGCACTCTCCTCAAGGCTTCAAAAGGATCAAGGACTAGAACCCCAATCTAGTTTGAAAAAGGCATGGAGGTTCAACATGTAATGACCAAGGGCTTATCTCTTTTAACATATGACCATACTTTATGATCGAGTGCTAACCTAGATTGGAGCTAACTTATAGATTTCCATCCTATCATATCGATGGTTTTGTTTTAATCAAATGATGACCTTGAACGGTCCTTGTTATTTCGTGACGCAACACCCCTACCTCAGTAGGTTCTGCTTGACCTCCCAGTCTTTGGATCTTTCTATTTCCCTGAGTCGAAATGGCTCTTTATTTCCCACCGGAACCTTCAATAAAAATAAAACCACAGGTCCTTCTTAGAAGTTACGCCTACGCGAACAAGCAGTAAGCGTGAACCTCTACTTCTATGTGACCACTGACTTAACCCGAAAAGGTGTTTCGGATTTCGCAACTTCATTATTTCTGTTGTGACTTCCCCCCAACTCATTCGATTCTCGAAACCTCAAAATAGGCTAACGGGTCTTTAGCTCCTCCCTTATGCCTCAACCATATGACCTTTGGTCAAATATTAGGGCTACACTTCCAAGCACATCGGGATTTTGCAACTCGTGAGTTCGTGATGCAACTCTTCCCTTCTACCCCGAAGTCTGAACTCGCGACTTCTTTTCTACAAATCAATGGTCCTGAACTTTCCATGATCTGACGATCCATATCGTGTTGGGACTTTGGGTATCAGGGATTCCCAAAAATAAATTCCTCCACACTTCTAACTTCTGAAATGTTGAAATTCAAAGCGCCCAAACGAATGTCTCTCATTGATTCAGATCTAATGATTTCTACCTCTCCTGAGCTTGCGAGTGTTGAAAGACACTCAGCCTTAACCTCTCCATTGATCCACCAGATCCAACAGTCCACGAAAAATCAGTGTTTCTCCCTTCGATAAATTCAACCATCCGTTCAAGTTCTCAAAGATTCCTGGCCAAATAACTTGGCGTATTTCCTCCCGAGCTTGGTTTCTGTGAGGTGTCTTCGACCCTCATCCTTCCCTTGAACTTTCCAAGACTCTATCCCTCCTGAGCTTGATTCTGGCTGAAACTCAAGGATTCCAAGGAATTCTACTCGCACTCCTTGCGACCTTCACAATAATCATTGATTATCTAAACTCTCCAACGATGTGTACTCCTTGCGACAGTAGCTCTTCAACCACTCACTGGGTTGGAAAAGTCTAAGACTTCAACTTGCCTATGCACACCTTGTTTGGCTCTGTACTATAACTGCACTTCTAATGGTATGAGAACAACAACATCCCTCCTGAGCTTTTCTGAGATAAAAGCTCAGAATTTTGTCAATGAACTCCTTGCGGACCTTCACTGCACTCCTTGCAAGAATTCTCAGGACGAGAAACAATTGAAACTCATACTCTCCCTCTCACAGACTTCATACGTTTAACATGAAATCATACACACAAATCATTGAATCAAATGCATAACAGAGAATATAATAAAACTCTAAACATACCATTCAATAGATGCAAACAATAACCATTAGTACACCATGAAATTGGATCAAAGCATTCTTATATTAATTCAAGTGCTTCTGTACATGGGTTCTATAGCAACAACTATCTGCTTATACAACTTCTACAATCTATGTTCTTCTCTACCCTCCTATGCTCTTGCTCTTGCTCTTACTCTTACAATTGAGAATAATGGTCCAATACAATACATACGAGGGAGCTTTCTCGAGTTTTCCCTCCTGCAACCTCAAGATATCTAATCGAATTAAAGCCTACAACTACTTTACATTGATTACATTAATTGCCTACAATCGACAGATGAGAGAAACCTCTCAAGATCTGCATTACAATTTCCAAAACATTTAAGAGCAATTATGTCTCTCCAGATATTACATAAATGTTCCATCCTTTTGAAATTCAAAATATCTTCAAAATGTGTGCTGGTGCGTATCCAGTTGTCCTCTGCTTTGTGCTTTCTTGCGATGCTCCTGCATCATTTCACCACTCCAACAAAGTGGTTTGTTAAGAAATCAATGGAACGTGAATTTGAGTGACACGTAATCCAATTGATCAATGCTCCAAATCAATTTGCAAATCGCCTTGACATTAACCTTCTAGCTACTTTAAATTGTGAAGGATTTCCCATCGTCGATTCCTCTCTTCAACCATGATCGGATGCACCCTGTTATTCAATCAACGAATAATGGATATCATTGATCTAAACATGATCAACGATCGGAGATAAATCTATGTATTTTACTGACTCCTTTGGAAGTCGATCGATGACTCCAAACTCCTCCTCTTATCTAGATCTGACGACCGAAATTTAACCTCCTGTACAATGTGAATTGGTACTGAGCCTTCCTCGATCTAAGTGAAGGATCCAATTGATAGAGAATTAATTTACAATTGGAGAGAAATTCCCCCACATCATTCAAAGTATAGTTCCGAGAACTTTGAGACACACATGAATACCATAGATAAAATTCAAACTTTTCACTTTATTAATTCAATACCAGAACTCAAAATGGTAACTATCTCATAGATCCCTATTTTAATGCACACAAACTCACCCTCTTTGACACTAATTATGAACAATTACACACTTGATACAGTTAAATGAAATCTTGTATGGATCTAACATCTAGATCCCAATCAATCTCAACAAATATCCCAAATCACTCACTCTGTTCTAAAAATTAGGAACATAACACACCTGTTACAACCAATTACAATCAAACTCAATTAGATGTCTTCTAGAGGTCCCTCAACCTACTTATTAAAATGAAATTGAAAATTAAGGGAACCAACCCCCTTTAGTAAATGGTTTGACCCTCGTAGGGCCAAAATCATGAATTTCCTTTGATGCTCCTGCATCAATTATGGTAAGTTTGACTCAATGTGAGGATGCATCGAGTAAATGTGCATAAATGAACTATGAAAGCATACAAATAATGATCCTACAATTATATGTGCATAAATGAACTATGAAAGCATACAAACAATGATCCTATAATTATGAATCATGTTGGTATATATGCTTGATACATTGAGTAGATGCATGCTTGTATGGAACAAGCATTTGCAATACTAAACGTCGTGAAAAGAAAGACCTTATAGTACTCTTGAAGAATTTTTGAATATTGAAAGGAGTAGTATGAATCCCTCACCAAAAAAACAAAGTGAAACTAACTAATCGTGAATTCTGATTTTTTTTTTTAGTGAAGAGTGTGATTATGAAATCATCAATTTTTGCACTTTGGCTTACTGGAATAAATGTTTGATTTTATTATGAAATGATTAGAATGTTAGTAATGAATATATAATGAATGATAGTTTCTTATCATTTCATATGATGAACAAATAAAAGTGATTGAACTATTAGTGTGTTATAATTATAAGATCATTTTAGGGGTTGTTGTAAATGTTTCAATGAAAGGATTATATGCATGAATACTCACAATTTTTTTTTGATTGAAAGTTCTAATTGCAGGTAGAATGGTCTTTGATATGAAAATGAGTGTAAGTCCATAATGAATACCGGGTGCTACCACATGCAAGAGCCAAACATTATGAAGAGAATGTCATACTTGTGAAATATAATTTCTGTATGAAACAGGTTTGACACAAAATATTTCTTATAGAAATTATTATTATGATATCTCGTGGTAACTATATCTGTATGATATAGGTGAGATGACAGATCTATCTAGGAAGGACAAATGATGGTTGTTGGATTTGAAAATCACATAAATAATGATACTATAGTGACATTAGAACCCTATGATATGCCTTGATCATCGTTGAAATATGATATGTTATGTTAGAGAAATCCAGTGGGGTGCCTTGGAAATAAGACTCTATAAGTCTATGCTCTTCTTATGCAAGAAATCCTTGGAAAATGATGGATCACCCAAGGGACTGTTTAACAGAGAAGGGGATGCTTGAGCCTAGAGGGTGAGTGAATGCAAGGAAGAGGCAATTTGAATGAATATATTATGAGAGATTCATGTTACATGTTAGCTAGGATCATGAGTTCATTATATACATTGGGTGTGTCTGAGAAAACAATGAGTTGAGTCTTGTCTATGGAATCCATATGGAGCATATACATATAAATACAGAAAAGTATTGGGAATATTTTCATATTTAATATTATTTTATGAATATATATGTTTCAATTATGATGTAAAATTTCTATGAATGGAATAATTGAGGCTTAAAATGGCTATGACATGCATTTTCTTTTATTTACTTATTATTTTAAGCATGTGTTGGATTGTTAAAGGTCTTGGAGGTGTTCCAAGATAGTATAAAAATGATTCAACAGTGTTGTCCAAGATAAACAGTAGTGATACAAAGTGGCCATGAAGAGAATAGCATTGCAAGTGCAGTTGAAGAATGAAGACATGGAAACTTGTTGAAAAGAAGAAAACGCAAAGGATGCCATTATTCTAAGGGAAGGGGAATTTAATACCTTGGTCTCAACTCTTTGAACTTGATCTTCTTTATAATGTAATTATGTTTTTCATTACTACATTTTGTTTCATGCCATGAGGTAGAATTACCATGGTGATTTTAAAGACATCCAAACATGATTATTGTGAATATAATGAAATGTTCCAAGGTTGACTGGAGGGAGGAAACATCGATGGAACTATGAGTTCACCAGAGGAGAAAGGTAAGGGGGTATAAGGGGGGAATTGACCTATCTCTCATGGTTACTACTATATCCTATCTACAACCTCTTTCATGTAATTGTCAAATTAACATGCTATCCTAATATTTATGATGTTACAATTATGAGCCTAGTGAAATGATTAATTACTGTAAGTAATTATTTCATATACTTAAATGCCTACTTATATTGAACAAATGAATTCCTATATTCATGCAATCAAGGAGAGTTCAAATATAACTATTAATACCTATCATCAAGGGAATGGAAGAGTAGGGTTAGGACTCTTCCTTTCCCTCTCCTTCATTCATGAAAAAAAAGAGAATTCGAATTAGGAAGAGAAGGTGGAGAAAAAAGGGACTTATTGAGGAGAGAATAGAGTTCTTGATGAAAAAGGAGCAGCTCAACTATCATAAGATCCATGGAGAGATAAAAGAGGCACTATCATGTGGAATTAGACACCAAGATTGAGGAGGGAAGTACTTTCTTGAACCTCTACATTTTTTGTTGGATTTTTTGGGTTGGTTTGGAAACTTGTGGTAAAGAGAAGAGTGATTTGGGAATTATGACAACTCTTCTTCGCCCCGGTGATCTCAAGGGTGTCATTGAAAAAGTATTTTCTTGTGGTTGGGAGGAAAATGGTTCGCCCACGGTCAGTTGCCTTGGAACTCATTTTATGAAAGATAAGATATTATTTTTTTTAAGTAAGATTTCAATCATGATGAAATGTACATGCATGTTATCATTATTTATTTTGAGCTCATGCCAAGGAAATTATGTATATGTCATTGAGAAAATATTTTTTTTTATAAGTTATCAAATTGTAAACTTTGTATAATAATGCATTGATAAACCCATTGCATGCAAATTTTTTATAGAAATGCATTGAAAACTAGTTTTGTATTTTTAGTGAAACGATTTCATATGAAGTCTAATAAAGACCAAATTTGGAGTGGAGTTAGTTAGTACATATCCCCACCAAAAATTAGTCTTTAATTTTCCTGTATGGCCCTTAAAAATGAAAAATGGTTGTAGATGAAATTCTACTATAACTTGATCATACGGTGTCCATTGATGTTCAAATTTTAACCTAAAGTATATGGAATCAATATATACATGCTCACCAAAATTTATTTTTAGATTCGTCGGTATGACTTCTAAAAACACAAAATGGTTATAGATGAAATTCTACAATAACTTGGCCATACAAAGTCCATTGATGTTCAAATTTTAAAATAATTTTTTTAACATCAATACCTACATGTTCACAAAAAATAAACTTCATTTTTTTTTTTTCTTCTGTATGACTTTTAAAATCACAAAATGGATGTATGTGAAATTCTACTATAACATGGACATACATTGTCCATCGACATTCAAATTTTAACAACAAATATTTGACATCAATATCCACATGCTCACCAAATTTAGAAATTAGATTCATTTGTTTCATTCCCCAAAAGGTGAAAATACAGTCAGGTTAAGAAGGGCTACTCAAATCCCCCATACCCTAGACAATTTGTTTTTATTGTATATGAAAATTCTTGGAATTTGATGTGAGCATTTATAAGGGATTAAATAAGATGGTTATTGATTGGTTTGAATCATTTTTACTCTTACATTGTCCTATTAAAACAAGAAGGAGGATATATCCCTCATACCCTTGAAATTATATGAAAGTTATGCATAGATTATTGTGTAACTATTGTAAATTATTTTGTAGATTATTGTGAGCTATTCACCTCTATTGTATGATATATTGTATCATGTTTTGGTGTCAATATTGTGATTTAATTTTATATAAGGTTTTATGTCATTATGTATAACCATGTATTAGTGAACAATGAGGCAAGAGGTCTGTAGATTAAATAATCATTAGGAAAGAAGCATGTAGATTAAAAAAAAAGGTCATTTCCTTATGTTTAATATGACTCTAATGATCATGGAATCACACTTCTAATCAAGGGATAATTTGTTATATGCATGAGCTTAAGGACCTGAACCTTAAACCCTAAGAGTATTCTCTTTTGGATAGAACAAGACCTCCATCTAAGAGATTTTGGGGAATTTACGAGTTGAAATGATTGAGGAACTTCTGAAATAGAGTTAGTATGTGAATCATATGTTTATGCTTATTGTGTTTTCATTATGATATATATGCTTAAGTATCAACATCTTAAAAAGGTATTATGTGGCAAATTGTGAAGTGCTAGTTCTAATTAAATTGAGATATTCAACTTGATTATGGTGTCGAGGGAAGTTACAATCAAGAAATTGCATTTAAAGATGGAAAGATTGACCTTATGTTGACTAGTATAATGCCAAAACCTATCATCGTAATTAAGAATAGTGGTTTCTATGTTGTAAATGGTCTTAATGTGTTATATTTTGATTTGCATATTTCTACCATCAATGAAATGTTAGACCAGTAGACCCTACTTTTGATATTAAGAATGAAGGTACGTTACAATACTAGATGATATCAGGCCATTAGTACTAGATACCAAGGTTGCTTATGAAATTGTATTTGATTCTAATTTTTCCATGATGTTGAGAGAACAAAGATCAAGAACCCTCGACTTGATGCAGAGTGAGGCAGTGTATATTGAGGATAATATGTTAGCTTCGAGAATTATTAGGGTTAAGATTGAAAGTGTTGATAAGAAGAAGCAAATAGAAGAGAATCCCACCCAAGCATCAACTTCTACAAGTGCTCAAGATTTCAATATAGAGGAAATGACAAAATTGATTAAGGAATTTTCAAACAATATTATTTGTCTTGATCTTGGAAATAAGGTCGTTGGTCCAATTTTGACCAATGAAATTTTCCTATGAATAATGGTGGGCAAAGAAATCCTAATTTTCAAGTAATAAATCAATTACCTTTTAGAAGACCTTTCAATCCATAGATTTTGAATTGAGAAAGGAGAGTTGAAGAGCTTCCCCCTAATCCCTCCTTGAGAAAAAATAATAATACTAATATACTAGAGGAATTTTATTTAGAAGGAGTGGATGAAAAAGAAATGATTGATGAGATAGATGCACTTCTAGAACTGAATTGGTTTGAAGGTGAAGGATCCTATAAACAATTGACACAATATGATTATCGAGAATCATTAGCTATCCATCATCAAAATTTTGGTATCTCACAAGATGAAGTAGAATATTTATGGGGTGTTGCACAATATAGATGTTGCTCCATGCAAACTAAGCTACAACATAAGTATGACTTGTGGCCAAGAAAAGAACACATAACATCAACAAATCTTGTTGATGTGTCACATAAAGTGGTTCAAATGAATCCTAATGCAGCAAAGAATAGGGTTGTACAGAGAAAAACAAATGAGGGGAAAGAAATTGAGGTAGCTCAACATCAAAGTCAAGGTTCCTTTAGTTTATCAAATGAACTTAATAAAATTCAAATCCCTATTCCTTTAAATGAGATAGTCAAGATCCAAATGTTTAGAATTGATATAAATAAACTTATTGGTACATCTACTCTTCAAAATAATTCAACATCGACAACATTTTCAGATTCTATTGACACCCAAGATGACTCGCCTCAGGTACAAGTCGGTCCATACTTGGAGAAGGATGATAATACAACAACCCTTTTTTATATAAGTCTTACAATTCATGATCAGATGTTTCATAATTGTATGTTGGATTTAGAGGTGTTACATAATATGATGCCAAAGGATATTATGGACAAGTTGGGCTTAGATATCACCAGAGAGTATAAGGATATCTACTTTTTTTATTCAAGGATATTTTAATGCTTAGGTATGATTAAAGAGTCGGTGGTAAATCTAGCACAAATTCAAAACAAAAGTATAATGACGGATATTATAGTGTTGAATGTTTCGATTAGTTATGGCATGCTTCTATTCATACCTCTTATGGTGAAAATTTAGGTGGAACTTTGCAACTCGGTTTGTCATACATTGTTATTCCATTCTTTGGTGGTCATACTTGTATATTGTACCATGAAGATCATTTTGCATACACTATTAGCAATGTCGAGAATCCCCAAATTTTTCCATTGTATGCGGTATATGATGATGTCGAGAACTATGTCCTATCCATTATAGATGACTTTGATTAAATGGGCATATGATAAGAAATTGTTATGCATTCTCAATCGGACGAAAATAAGATTTGGAATATGTTCTTTGATGGAGCTTCATTAAAAGAAGGATCTAGATAGGAGATTATTTTTATATCACCTAGTAGAGAAAATATGCCATTATATTACAAGTTAAGCTTTGAAACAACAAATAAGTTGGCTGACTATGAGGCCTTGGTCTTAGTAATAGAAGAAATCAAAAGGTTGAAAATCCTAAACTTATCATTTTGGGGGGATTCTAAGCTTGTGATTAATCAAGTGAAGACAAAATTCCATACCAAGCCTCCATGGTTGCAATCTTATCAAAATCAATTTGGGATTTGGAAGAAAATTTATTTTAGTTGCCAATTTTACATCTATTCCGAGGGGAAAAAATCAACCAGCCGACTCCTTCGCCATGGAAACTTCCATTTTCCTACCACCTAATGTATTTCATTTGAGGTACGAAATTGAGTTTCTCCATCAACCATCAATTCCTAACAATATCAAGAATTGACAATTGTTTTAGGATAATCAACAAATCAAAAGATTTTTGGAAATGGTAAATGAGTTTTCTACTACATGTTTTGATGAGGATGGAGATTATGGAGAAGAATTATCTATAGATGCAGATATCCAGAACCAGCTGCAAAACAACAAATTAGGAATCATAATATTTTGCAACTGAAAAAATAGCTACATTCATAGGGGTCTCATTCCCCCTGAGAAACTTTTCAATCAGAAGGATGAGGCATTGAAGCCAAGTTTGAATCTTTCAGTTGAAAATGTGGAAGAAATAAATCTTTGTATGACAAAGAAACCCCAAAAAATCAAGTTATCCAAGAATTTATCACCAGAATATAAGCAAAGCTATATTCATATTTTCAAAGAATTCATGGATACCTTTGCTTGGAATGAAAAGACCTAAAGACCTATGATATGTCTATTATTCAACATTGGATACCTTTGAAAGATGGATTTAATCCTTTCTGGTAGAATCTTCAGCAATTTAATCCATTTCTACTACCCATGATAGAGAAGGAGGTCAAAATATTGTTGGATACCAAAATTCTAATTCCATTGTGATTTTAGAATGGGTGGCCAATTTGGTTCCCATTTGGAAAAATAATGGTGAAATCTCCCTTTGTGTGGATTTTTGAAATTTGAATAGGGTTTCTTTGAAGGAAAATTACCCCCCAAAAAAATGGATCATATTTTACATAGTCTGGTTGTAGCTCATAAAATTTCTAGTTATAACCAAATCACTATTCATAAAGATGATAGATATAAAACTACATTTAATACGCCATGGAGAAATTTAATGTATGATAAGATTCCATTTGGATTGTGGTGTTCGTTTGGAAAAAGAATGGTGAAATATGCCTTTGTGTGGATTTTTGAAATTTAAACAGGGTTTCTTTGAAGGAAAATTACCCCCTCAAAAAATGGGATCATATATTACAAAGTGTGGTTGGAGCTCATAAAATTTCCATGATGGATGGTTTTTCTATGTATTTAACCAAATCGCTATTCATAAATATGATCGATATAAAACTGCATTTACTATGCCATGGGGAACTTTCATATATGATAAGATGTCATTTGGATTGATGAATGAAGGAGCACCATTTTTTTTTAAAGCTAGTGTATTTTTATTCATCAAAAGGGTGTGGTTGAAACCATTGAGTACAAAAAGAGAGTCTTAATCCATAAAAAAATTTCAGCTCAACTAGAGATTTATACCACAATAATTTTGTTCTACTATTGTTACTTAACCATATTCTAACACTATCGTTATGTTTTATCGCTATGTTGAATAGTATAAAATTTCCATGATGGATGGTTTTTCTAGGTATTTAACCAAATCGCTATTCATAAAGATGATCGATATAAAAATACATTTACTATGTCATGGGGAAATTTCATGTATGATAAGATGTCATTTGGATTGATGAATGAAGGAGCAACATTTTTTTTTTTAAAGCTGGTGGGTTTTTATTCATCAAAAGGGTGTGGTTGAAACCACTGAGTACAAAAAGAGAGTCTTAATCCATAACAAAATTCCATCTCAACTAGAGATTTATACCACCATAATTTTGTTTTTCTACTATTACTTAACCATATTCTAATACTATCGCTATGTTGAACAGTATAAACTCAGTAATAAGTACTGCAAATAAAGATTATTAAACAAAACATACTTGAGGATTGGATTCATGGTCCATATCACTACCATTTCCATGGTTTTCATAGGCCTAACCAAGCTAGTCATCGTCTTCCAGAGTCACCACAAGGTCATTTAAATCCAAAATTGGAGCCAAAACCAACGTTGCCTCACCACCAATATTTCATCCAAGAGAAGAGTTCCTCTGGTCCTCTTCCCACTAAGCCAACTGGAACTATAGAGCTTCAATATGGCTTCTTAGTAAACCAACATCATCCCGAAGTTGACCCACCAAGACCCTATTTTGAACCAGGGTATCCAGAGAAAATGAAATAGTTGAATTAAGAGAGCAAACTTGAATAATTAAGCATTGTCTTTCCTCAAATTCACTCTCGAGCATGCCTTCGTTTTGCTACAAATCATTGTCCCTAGAGTCCATAATAACTGGATTTCCCAGGATGGATAGAATAAGAGCATGCAGAGGATGTGAAGTGAGATAGAAATCCTCCCTAAACCAACAACAAAAACTTCCAAAGGTATCCTCTGCCTACAGGAAGAAGTGCACCTGACAAATTACAACCTCCACCAATGAACACCAGTGAAGAAGAGGAAAGAGTGCAAATATCGATTACCCAATTCAACACTATAAATACCACTAAGAGATGAATGAAATAATTCATGAGAAACAAGACCGAATCCTCTACGTATCTCACCAAACTATCTTCCAAACCATTCCCCGAGAGATTAAGAAATTATACACCCCCGAAGACCATCTCAATTCCATTAATAACCAAGAGATCAATCCCCATATGATAAATCTGTTTGTTGTGTACCTGAATTTTCTCGAGCTAATAGTTTTGCATGATTTTTCCACGTGAGATGTTAATGTGGCTGAAGACACTACCCAGATTTACCATCCACATTTGTACTTTCTCTTTGGCTCTTTTTCTTGCCATAATGACTTCACATCCCTCTTGGAGAAAATCCATCGAAATGGTAATGGAAATGTACCAGGATTGTACCTGCATTGATAAGTTATACTTCCAGCCATGAACCATATCAAGTTTCCCACTTCGCAACATAATATCATATCCTTACTTTAAAGTCTTAACAAGACGATGTCTTTCCCAATGCAAACGATTTCCATGTGGTGTAATGAGGCTCACCACGTGGATGAAAGGAACCCCAATCTTGAGCCAATTCATGTGATCAAGGGTGGGTAACCATACATTCAACTCCATTAACTCCCATATGAACAAGAGCTTTCCCTGTGGCATTATTGGCTATTGCATCTACTTCAGAATTATTATAATGATACACATGATAAAATTGAACATTGAGATTCAACAAGGAGAACCTGATGTGATCCATCAATACTTTTAATTCTTATCCTTTGGATAATAGACAGTTACAAAGTATCTAATGGGGTTTTTGGAATCCCCGACTATATTCAAAGTGGAATTTGTCTCTGCTTGGCTAGTTGAATCCCCTGGTATACTACATAGGCTTCATCCCTATTGTTGGTGGTGATGCCAATATTCCAATACAAGTCCAAATTTCTATTTCCTCTAGGGTCATATAACAACCCCCCCCCACCGCACATGCCTCCCCAGAATGTAGGAGAAACATTTAAAAGAGCCATGGATATTTCTTTTGCAGGTGAGAAAGACATATTTATAGTGGTTTATCTTGATGATATGACAATTTATTCCAAGTCAAATGATCACCATATTAAACATTTGATGCAATTCTTTCTCAAATGTAAAAGGTATGGTTTATTTCTCAACCCAAAGAAATCATTTTTTGCTATGAATGAGAGAAAAATACTCAGAAACATAGTGTTTGAAGACGAAGTCAAGATTGACCTAGAATGAGTAGAAGTTATCCAGGCTATAAATTTTCCAAGACACAAATAGGAAATACAATCATCCCTTGTAAAAACAATTTCTTGAGGAGATTTATTCCTGGTTTCCCAAAAACAGTTAAATATATAACAAATGTGTTGAAAAATGGTTATGATATAAAGTGGAATGAGTCTTCCAAAGCCTCTTTTTATCATAACAAGAAAGCACTAACCTAGGCTCTCCTGACTATAGAAAAGATTTTTTAGTTTTTCCCTTTTCTTCTGAGCATACTATTGTTGTTGTTTTATTACAATGAAATGAGGATGGGCATGAACATCATGTATCATTTGTTAGTATATCATTACGATATGCAAAGCTTAAATACAATATCATGGAAAATCAATCTTTTGCTTTGGTGATATCTTTACAAAAAAGATGTGATTACAATTTTCATTTAAAGATCATTTCTTATGTACCTACTATGGTTATAAAGGACATCCTAGCATAGAAATATAGTGATGACAGACGGGGAAAATTGATCACTAAAATACAAGAGTATGATTTGGAAATAAATCCTACTAAGTTAATCAAAGGATAAGGTTTGGTGAAACGTGTGGTCGAAACTAATTACAAGGTATTGTGAATTAACAAGGTTTCAAACACCAACCTAAATGCAAATTTTGAAGATGAAGGGGACTAGTTAGGATTGTTGTTACCTGTATAGATACACCTAGAAGTGAATGAGATATTTACATCATCTTCCTAGTATGGTGACATCATTTTCTATCTCCAAAATCTACAATATCCTACGTAACTTAGCAAATCACAATCACAGTCTCTCGAGTTAAAAGCAAAAAAACATTGTATTATTGGCTGCAAACTCTATTAGAAAGGCCCTGTTGGAGTTTTTTTAAACTGTGTTTTACAAGATGAGATAGGCACACTAATACTACAACATCATAGTGGCATGTGTGGTGGCCACTATGCATGGAAATCTACAACTCATAATATTTAGAAAATTGGATTTTATCGGCCCACCTTGTTTGTGAAAGTGAATAATAAGGTTAGAGTGTGTATCGAATGTCAATTATTTGCAGGAAATCAAAAGTTGGCTCCTTTGCAACTTAAACCAATCAAATCACAAGACCCTTTCCTGTAGTGGGGGCTAGACTTTGTTGGTGAGATTCATCCTCCATCAAGTGGTTAGTATCACTGGATTTTGACTGCTACTGACTATTTTACGAAACGGGTGGATGCAATTCCTGTGAAGAATGATACAAACAAGGTGGTAATTAAATTTCTTGAAGAAAATATTTTCTCAAGATTTGGTTGTCCACACAAAATTATTACAGATAATTCAAATCCTTCACTTTAGTTTCCACGATTAATTTTTGTCAAGATCGTAGTATAATTTTAGGTCATTCAATAGAATACTACCCACAAGGAAATGGTCTTGCAAAATCAATGAATAAGAACTTAATCAAGATCATTAAGAAAATGTTGGGTTCAAAGAAAAAAATTTGGGATTCACATCTTAAATATGCACTATGGGACGATAGAACTGATACTAAATTCTCTATTGGAAAATCTTCATTTCAATTGGTTTACAAAATTGAGGTTGTTTTTTTCTTCCAATTCATCTTGGGATTCATGTAACAAAAATTTTACAAGAGATTCCAAAAGAAATAAATGACATGTAGCAAATAGTGAACCAAATTTAAATAATTCCAGCAGACTATAGAGCAAATTTCTAATAAATTGATCATGTACTAAGCAAGAATGAAAGCCTTGTTTGATAAAAGGACCAAAAATCACATACTTTTACTTGATGATTTGGTAATGATATGGGACAAAAGAAGAGAGCACCTAGGAAAACATAGCAAGTTTGAAAATTTATGGTTTGGACCTTTCATAATTGATGCTATTGAAGGGTATGATTCTTTCTCTCTTAACAATTTTCAAGGTGAAATTCTCGGTGCGCCTATTAATGGGTGTTATTTAAAACAGTTTTTGGTCTATTGAGAATTCAGGGACAAATAAGTTCATTGTGAATATTCATTTTAATTTTACAAGAAATATTAAAACTTTTTTTATTTTGTTCAGAGATGTTGTATCTTATTTTGGATTACATGGTTTCTTCCATATTTCAATCCCCTTCTTTATGTTTATTTTCTTTTCAAAGATAAAAATAAAATAATAAAAAAATAAAGTTTTATTTTTTGACGAAATTTCTTGTAAATATATTTTAGGTTGAGTTACCATTTTTTATTTTTTATTTTCTTTTAAAGTTAAATATCTCATTTGATCTTCATGGTAGAGTTTTGCAGATTGATCCAATGGTGCACATCACATTCCAATGGTGCACATCACATTCTAGATGTGAAACGAATCGGTGCTTAACAGAAAATTTGTGTCCGAAAAATCAGATGTTCATAATCATTCAATACAATTGTTTCATTTTATTTTGGGATTAATCTTACTTGGACATTAATGATTTTGAAATGGTTGAAACGAAATCAAATCCAATGGTTCATATATTTTATTCTTCTCATCCATCAAGAAGGATACAATTATCATGTAAACTTTCCTAGAAAAGATACTTGAGCTTTTCGCTAGCATAAAAGAATTGATTTAGATAGACTTGTTTTCAAAGCTAGTAAGTACACAAATATGTTCCACTATTTTTATAAATATAGTTTACGTTTGTTCTCGGAGAATGGATCCTCCTAGGAAAGTGTAAAATATATAAAATCCAGTAGATGTCTCTAAACACCTATAAAGTCTTAATGATTTATTTTGGAATATTTTTGAGTCACGTATAACTTAGGGTGACATGTGGAAAGTGTGGGAATCAGCTAAGAGTTGATCCTTGAATGCCATTGATTCCTTCTCCATCTAGTCAAGTGGTTTAACATTAGTTGAGATACACCCAAATTTCTATGAGCCATACTTGCTTGAGATTTTTGAAAATTGTATGACCCTTCCAATCCCACTATAGTTTTTGCAGATCGTATAAGAAAAATCATAACTGTTCCACCAGAATATGTTTCTTCTATGCTTCTAATTCATAGAGAGAAGTTAATTTGCAGAGTTAATATGAGAAAAAAGAAGTTGTTCATTGATTATTGTTGAATGAGATCTCCATTTCCAATTTCTTTCCCATGGCATCTTTATTGTTTTTCCCAATTCCCCAGAAAATGATATCTATGATTTTTCTTATACTTGGAAATTATGACAATTCCAATGTAGATGAAGTTCTTTTATATATTATGAATGATATATCACAATTGAATATAATTTTGTAGAATTTCTGGTGACAATTATTCATGAATAGTTATGTGCATTTTATGATTTTAAGTGGTTTCAATATCAATTTTATTTAATGCACTTGTTCTTGTATTTTCAATCTGGTTTTTTCCCACATATTGATCTTAAAAGTAAGATGAATAAGAAAAACCTTTGTCATTTGTTGAATGGACTCTCTTTTTATCAATTACCACATCAAATGGGAATCATGTGTAGTTTTCCAATCAATTCTTATTTCATGTTTATACTATTCTTTTTGGAAAAAAAACATCTTGAATACCAGTGGATTTTCATAAAGTTCTTCAATTAATACCAGAATCCAGAATTGGTAGTTGGTACTTATATCAATACTACACTAGTATTCAAGTGTATGGTTGTGATATCAAGCCCTACCTCCTACCCATGTATATATTACCTTTTATTTTTCCTTAGAAAATATTAGTCAAAGGCTTGCAGTAGATCAATTACATTTTGAATCAAAAAGAAAAAAAATGTTCTTTCATATTGTCTTTCCAAGTTTTCTCCTTTATTGTAAAACATAGGTCTGCCACAAATGTTATTCTAAAATTATTTCTTATTTAAACTTGAAGAAGGGAAATATTTGTAAATATTACCCATATCATTTGGTTTCGAAGCAACACATAGCTCTAAATTATGCATCTTATATTCATCATTATAATCATGAGATTGAGAAGACAACTAACAAACACCCCTGGGAAGAGGTGCAGTCTTTAATGAATAGGAAGGTAGCGGGTACGAAAATTAAAGAAGAACATATGTTAAAACAAATTCCACAATGATGCCTGGTACAATTACAAATATTTTAGATCCTCACTATAATATAGTTGAAGCAATCCATATGCCCAACATTACAGAATAGAAAAGTGCTACCACATTGATTTTAGCAGAGGAAGATCTAGAACGATGAGAGAAGTAGAATAAAATGAAAATGTTAGAGATCTCAGATGAAATTGAAGCAAAAAGAGAAAAGATTTGAGGAGATGCTTCGCATTTTGTCGATGTTGCTCAAATATATTCAAAAGAGGTTTCACAAGAATATTTTACTAAATAGATTATTTTTTTGTTAGAATAAATTACAACCCAAAAATCAAGCGATCCCATTTTGGTCATTACTTCTACTCTTGCATTAGTTTCTTCTCACTCTATTGTCAGAATTCAGGGTGTGGTGATGACTAGTGAGACACCATCAAAGTATCAGTAGGGGGGTATAACAAAGCTTCATATAGATATTAATGAGGATGATAAACAATTGAAAGTGGGTCATGAAAATCAAATGGAGTCAGAATATTTTGGTACTCCTTGATTTCTAGCATCAACTGATCGAGAAAGGAATAAATTTAATTTACCGGTGCTACATCTTGATACTACAAAATTTTCAAAATTATTTGAGTATAAAAGTAAATATGTACAAGTAGATTTAAATCAAGTTAATGTTGTAGATATGGTGGAGTGGCACAAGAAAACTAGAGAAATGGTGTCTCAAATATTAATCCAATCCACAACAGATGTAAAGAAGATGCAAAGCTTAGTGAGAAATATTAATGTACAACATAAAATGAAAGGATTATAAATATATTTAGTGTTACAAGGGGTAAAGATTTGGAGAAAAATATAGTAAATCTGTTTAATCCATTTAAGAGAAACAAAAACATTAAAGGTATAATGGAAGCAAAGGATCTAGAAATAAATATTCTTAAGTCTAAGCTCAAGATTCCTCAAAGTGAATTGGTAAAATCTAAATAATTGATTGATTCTTATAAAGAAAAAGACTTGTTAGCATCAAAGAATCAAAGACTAAGAGAGAACTATAATTCATAAATGGTTATAAGATTAGAAGAGCTTGAGAAAGAAAAGGTAATTACATCAGAAAAAATTGTCTTTTGAGATAGAAAGGTTCCAAAAAGAGTAGGTAGAAAATATTCTTAGTTTAAGTCTTTGTCTAAAGCTTTTAATGAAGATGTTGATAAGACCCTCGATCTTTCCAATAATAAAGATAATTTTAATGATTTATAGACAAGATGATAGCATACAAAGCACAAGTCACTGAATTGACTAACCAAATCAAAGGATTGAAGAAAATCAATAAATACAAGATTGATGAAGTAAAGAAAGCAAAAGAGTTAGAATTAGAAGGATTGAGAGATCAGATAAAACAAAAGGATGAATAAATTATGCGTTAATAAAGTCTCGGGTGATTTGAACAAATTGTTGAAGAAAACACTTAATCAAGTCCTATGGAAGAAGTGTTTAATTGAGGCCAAGCATAAAATATGGGATGATATCATAGAGTAAATGTCGCCTTTCATATCAATTCGATCGTTTCCATTATTGTGAAACTTTCATAATAACTAATACATAGATTGAAATCAACAAGTTGTGGCTTGATATATATCATCAAAGGTGGAGGAAAGTGAACAAGTGATTCAAATACCTTAATTCATTATCAAATATCACTTTGGAAGCCATAGGGGTAAAGGATCAAACTAATATTATTCTTAATATTAGGAGAGTAAGTGAAAAGAAAGAGTTAATTGTATATTTACATAACAAAATTACTAAAGTCAAGGAAGTGGTGAGGGAATTTAAGGATCAATTTCTTCATGTTCACAAGTATGGTTTTCCTTTCCCATGGATGCAAAACCCTTAGATGCACCCAAAACGTGTGTATGCAACTGCCCTAACATCTTGTCGTGATGACCAAGATTCCATTAATCAAGATGAAAATGTTTCTTCTAGAAAATAAATCATTAATTCTTTGCTTCATTATTTTCAGCATTGTCTCTCATCAAGGACCTATTTCGAACACAAATACCAGTTCCTTTGTATTTTCTCACTGAACTTGATATTTCTTATAGGGAAGTGATGATCCCTATGATTTGATATCTTTTTTCATAGTTTATAACAACTTTATTCTTATTAATACCTAGATTTGAATTGCAATATTTTCCTTTCTCACCACTCTACCTCACAAATTCTACAAAGTATATTGGATTGTATTTTAATACTTTTCTCGTTTATATAATTAATTTAGGAAAATTGTATGAGATTACTTGTACTTTTTGTGATTACTTAAGGTTTCTTATAAGAATGCATGTTATGAATAAACATTGTTAAATAATTTTGTAGGATATGTCTCCATATTGTACTCAATGGGGCAAGCACGAGATCAAGGATGGAATCGGTTTTGAGTGGTTGTAACAGTAAAAGAACTTGAGGTGTATCCCATGTCAATGCCTTACAACTAGAGGAGAAGAATTTATTCTCACTCGAGGAATCTATAACAAATTGTGCCCCGACTCAATGGATATGCAACCAAATTACTAGCTTAATATTTCAATCTACAAACAGAGTAATGATGCTTTCTCAGATAACTATGCAAGAAGCAATTTGTTGTTGTTATTTTAGAAATTTGATTCTAAGGGAGCTTGTGATCACTCTTGGATTGCAATGCTCCAAGTTCTTCATATGTAACTAAAATAGGAATCTCCCTGTAGAGATAGGGTTGTTACTATTTTTTTCTAACACAAAAAATCTATCATGCGATTATAGAAGAGGATTATCATCACTATGATGGGTGATACCGATATCATAACATCTGCATTATAATAGTGGTTTAATAGGAATATATATGTCTATGCCTAGTTTCTTGTGCATAGAGTGTATTCGATTGATTCTATAGTGTAGGCTTGTTCAGCCTGAACCCTTTGGACCTGCCCACTCTAGTGGTAAAGTGTTGTATGTGTGTTGTATATATATATATATATATTTTAATTCTATTTAGAGTTTGACTATTTAGAAGATGTGATCTTTCTTTGTATCCATTTTCTTTCTTCGCATAGATCACATAGTTTGTAAGAATAGGAAATACACATGGTTTCAGTTTGATCACATAGCAAAGGTGACGTTACTATAGAATCTAGTCATTGATAGTATCATCTCATTGAGTGCCACAAATTGAACTTGAAATTATGGTGATAACAATTAGTTGATTGCTTAATTATGTTGAAATCATTTGATTAATTTTTTTCGTTTCTTTACTTCAAAATAGATATTTTTATTTCTTTCAATAGAAATGTTTTCTTTTAAGCATAATTTACATTAGAAGTGTTTAAGGGAAATTTCCCCCGTGACCTTGGGTCAATTCACAGTAGAGCAAGACCGAATTCAAAAGATAGAACCAATCCTCATCTATATCAATGCATACAAGAAATAACTACTTGTTATAAGGAGAGAGAGAGAGAGAGAGAGAGAGAGAGAGAGAGAGAGAGATAAATAAGGAAAGGCCTCACACCTTGTATCCTTTGTTTGTTTTTGATCCCCACTCTTGCTTCTTGAAACGCTCCTGATCTCTGTCGGAACAAGCCTGCAATAGAAAACGAAGAATAGGCTGCTACAAGGTATTTTTACATTCAAATAACATATATCATGTGCATAGATTCAAATATATAGGAAATACATTGGAATATGACATCACAATGAACCAATAAACACACAATAGGAGGGAAACATAAATCTTCTATTAACAACAATGTGAGAAAGGTAGTTCCAACCTGATTCAACCTTCGGTACTGGTTCAGAGCCAACTGCCCTGGGTTCCTCCAAATACCTTCAATAAACAACTTGGAGGGGAGGCTCTTCATTGGATAAATCAATAGGGATAGGAACACACCCTGTAGTTACAAAGAGAAGGCAGTAACATTGGAAAAGGCGTTTCCAGGTATGGGATGCTACTCAGAGAATAAAGGGGTATATAGAAGCTTGCTAAACATTTCCAGCATAATCTTGCACCTCAGTTATTCCTCTCATCCATGCCCCCAATGGTGCATTTATACCTTCCTTGAGAGGTCAAGGAGGTTGAATTCCATTTGGTATAGGCCTAGGGAGGTTGGGAAACGATCCCAACCGAAATCCCCACCCGAAAATGTGGAATCATTTTATTTTTTACATTTTTTAGGGAATCTGTGGGTTGCAAGCTAGCAAGGAATGGATGTCTGTGTGTTGCACAAAGGAAACCCACATATATATGAAAAATTCATTTTTTAAGTGACTTTGATGAGGGAAGTTGGGATTTTGATTAGCAAACTAGGGAAAAGGGTTGGGCCATGTCAAAAATGCATAGATGTGGAAAATGCATAGTTGGATAGTGTCGGGTAAGAGTTCAATTTTGATTTTGTGTCGGCAAAATCCAAGAAATATTTATTCTTTGTCGAATTGATCTTAGAGTTCCCGGTAGAGAATGAGGAGAGTGAAGTAATTAACTCTTTCTTGGATGAGCATATCTTCCTCATCTCTTCATCTGATCCTTGGTATAGAGATATCCTTATATATCTTCGGACTCTAAAGTTCCCTCCACATTTTTCACGAGATGAGCGACGACAAATTTTTCACCTAGCAAAGAACTATCTCATTATCACTGACACTTTGTATCAACGAGGGACACTTTGTATCAATGAGGGGTAGACTCAATTCTTCATCGCTTCCTCAATTGTGAGGAAGAAGAGGTCATTTTAAATGACTTCCATGGTGGAGCATGTGGCGGTCACTTATCTGGGTTTGAAACAACCTAGAACATTTTGCATGTTGGTTATTTCTGGCCTACGATATTTAAGGATTGCATAGAAGTGGTCAAGAAATGTCATCCTTGTCATATCTTTACAAATAAAATGTGTGCACACCTTGTTCCTATGTTTCTTGTCATTTTTTTAGCCCCTTCACCAAGTGGGGGGTAGATTTCATGACGTGCCACCGAGCCTCATCTAGGGAGCATCGATACATTATAGTGGTCATTAACTACTTTACAAATTAGGAAGAATCCATGCCAACATTTTCTAATGATGATGAAACCGTAGCACTTTTCTTGTTCAATCAAGTTATCGCTAGGTTTGGGGTTCCGAGAGAGATTGTCACTGACCATGGAATTCACTTCCATAACCACATGATGTCTGATTTAGCATCAAAGATGGGTTTTAGACAGGATCACTCGTCTCCTTAATATCCTCAGGCTAATGGTCAGGTCGAGGCCGTTAACAAATCCTTAAGAACTATATTGAATAGGATGGTTAACTCGACCAGGTCAAATTTCCATTTAATGTTATATATGGCATTGTGGGATTACCGAACCTCAGTCAAAACTGCAATAGGATTCTCACCTTTTCATCTTATTCATGGAGTAGAAGCAATTTTTCCCATTGAATGTGAAATCCCTTCGCTTAAAATCATTTTCAAACTCTTACCTGACACGACGCAACTTGAATAACACCTCGTTTATCTTGAACATCTTGATGAGAAACGTTGAGATGCATCTTTAGAAAATGAAGAACATAAGAAACGCATCAAGTATTTGTACAACAAGTCTGTCTGGTCAAGGATATTTTCCAAAGGAGACCTTGTGTTATTCTATTAACAAGAAAAGGGTGCCCTAGGGGCAGGCAAGTTTAACCCCATGTGGCACGGTCCATACATCATGCGATGGGTGTTGGAAAAAGGGTCTTATGAGTTAGCATATTATGAGGGAAACATGTTTCAGAGCCTAGAAATGGGCTATACGTTAAAAAGTACTATGCTTGAGCCTGGTGGCTCAAGTACTAGTTCTTTTGTAATTATTGGTTGTTGTTGTATATAGGTTTGTATAGTTTTTTTCATTTTCCTTGTGTTTTTTATTGTTATGCTTCTTTTGTGTGATAGTTGTCAGGGGATTCGTCAATCTATATTGGATTCACATATGGTGTCAGTCATCACACTCGGAACTTAGCTTCTGCTTCCTGGGTGATTTATTCTCCCACAACAAGCTAGTATCTATTGGAGGTGTTTGTCTCAGAGAAACTACAAATAATTTTGTTGATTGTAGTGTGATCATCGAGTTGTTGTGAGACGCTATGTCACATGGTATTCAACACCTTCATGTTTTCTTGGATTCTCAGTTGGTTGTGTCACATTTGAATGGTCTATACCATATTCGTTATCTAGTCTTATTACGACAGTTCCTTAGGGTATTCCTTCTGGAATGATATTTTGAATGTATTACCTATGAGCATGTTCCTAGGAATTCTAATCTAGTTACTGATGCATATGCTAATTATGTTTTAAATTGGAATTTTTCACATTCATAACATAAGCACACACATTTTACACATGTAAATATTTAATCATTTGCAAGTAGAATATAAAGATAATGCACAAAAAGATAAATAAGTATATATATATATATATATATATATATATATATATAGAGAGAGAGAGAGAGAGAGAGAGANGAGATACGTGTCCAATAAGATACCCATAGTACAAAATTTGGGCTACTAGCCCTGAATGTCTATAAGTACAAAATAATTCTCTCAGCACATAACTTGAGGTTGGTGAACTCTATCATAGAAAAGTATGAAATTTTCTAAATGACGAAATAAATAGATCCATGTTTGAGGTACTCCTACTATATGACGTTGCATCCTTATGGGCAGGTCATCTATAGTGGCCATCGGAATAGAGTGTGCCAGGGCCTCCAAGTTCCTTCCCATGCTCTGTAAGGTCCTCACCGCATCGTCGCTAGTCTCGAATTCCTCTCTCCCTCGAAGACTATGTCTTGGAATACCTATTGGTCTCACTAGTTCTCTATCTGCACATTAAAGGAGTGTGTGTTAATATTATGGATCTCACCAAAAATAAGATGTTTTTTCTCTTTATATGTATATATAATATATAATTCAAAAATAAAAATCAAATAAATTAAAATAAAGGTTACCTATGTCCTAAATCTCATAACTAGGAGGAATGATGACATCGGGATCTCCCAAAAAGTTGATCCTAGTGTACAGGTATCCTCAATGAAGGGAACCTGATGCTCCCACCGAGAAAAGAAGTCACCATAATAAGGGTTGGATAATTTCCCTCCTCCTAAGAAGGTCCTAAGCAGGTCATTAGCTTAGTCCATCGTACCATCACATGCCATGGTTTTAAATGTCCTCTAATATGAGCTCTTGGGCTCACCATTGGCACCCTCTTGAAAAATAATGTATAAAGGACGCTTCCAAACCTAAAGTTCTTGTTCTTCCATAACTTGCAATTAGTGAGATGAGTTTTCATGCAAGAGAGAATCATAGTGCTCCAATCAAACATTGTGGGTCTTAAATACTCAACCCCATGTTGCATTTGGGAGCGAGAGTCCAAGTGAAAAGAGTTAGATCCCACAGTGCGCACAATTGGTGATATGCTTGATCAACACTTGTGAGCTTGTATTTTATGTGCCATCCTCAAAGTATTCATTTATGTAACCATTAATGGTCTAACCACCTCCTCCATGGGTTGATAAGTTGGTAAATTCACCTCTACGAGATAACCCAGTGATGAAGTAGATGTCCTCAACATTGATTGTCAAGAACTACCCACCAAGCATGAATGCTTTTGCGTCAGGATACCAATAGTCAATAGGGAGGTTGAGTAATCTCTTTTGAGATTGTATGCCACGAATTTGGAAAAAATTGTACATGACACATTGTTGGATTACTTCTTTGGCATCATCGTTATCAAATATTGCACGATCAACTTCCTCGTGCTCATGTTCCCTTAAATGAACAAACATCCTACTCAAAATCCACACGAAAAAGAGTTAGACTTTTATTTTTTCAAAAGAATTATGGGAATATGTGGTCTCCTTCTATAAAATTCGTAGCATCTGCAACTGGTGCTTCCACTAGGCACAAACATCCGCGAACCCCTTTGAGGAAAATCGTGGATGCGTAGAGTCGTGAGGAAAAATATAGGGTTATCCCTCAAATTTTTGTGAAAATTAAAAGTTGAATGGATGAAAATGAAAAGAATGTTTTGAGCACTTACTTGATCTATCCAATGTGTGGTTTAGTTTCTCCAAGATCCCACAATATCCAAATGAAGTTACAAGGGTTTCTCCAAATTTGGTTAATTTTAGTTCAAATGCTTAAAATGATATGGTAAAATGGTTAAAATTGCCTTATATATAATTTTTCAAAAAAAACACTTTCCATAGTTTCTTATTCTTCCATAAAATGAACTAATTCCAAGCTATATTGTAGTGTTGTGTTTTCCATTGTAGGTTATAAAGCGTTATTTTGGGTCTTTTTGGTCTTTATATCGATTAACTGAGTCTTTTTCAAGACTCTAGAAGGTGATGTTTTTGTATAAATGGCATTTAGAATAGGTCTCACAAATCTTCAATATTTTCATTAAAAGTTTTCATTTCCACCTTAACCTAGGGTCGATCCCATTAACAGGCGAAAAATCATTTATGTCTGCTCAAAATGTCATTCGTTGATGGTAGATCCTACCTTCCATGGGTGCCCTAGTTTAGAATCCCTTTTTGTATTATGGCACTCATGTTGCAAGTTTTATTAGGCTTGGGAGTCCTAGTTAGTCTCGCCATGACATTGCATTCGAACTTCATTCTTCTTGTTCAATCTTGTTCTGGAAATTACCTAAGGGACTCCCCCAATTATATGTTTCCCACAACAACATTTTTTTCTAATTCTTCAACAGGTATTGTATTCCTTACTGGCATATAGTGTAGGCTTCATCTCGCTTGCATAATGAATTTATCTATACCCAACACATATTTTCCATAGGGCCAACCCCATTCGTTTGTGACATTATACCTTTCCAGCTGCTTCAAGGTGTTGCTTACAAATGGCAGATCTTACCTCTCCATAGGTGTCCTAGTTAGTACCTCACTAGCATTTTTTACACCTATGTTGCAGTTTCTCTGTAGGATAGGAAGCCCTATTTAGTATCGCCATGTCTTTGTGTTGAAGCCTCATGAATTCCTCTCAATATTTTTTGGTAACTCACCTTCGATGGCTTCCAAACTGTGTTGAGTTTCAATTTCATTGCATGTTAACATCTCTCAATTTTAGGCCTAGTGTCAATTTCATCTTTCTGTTGATGAACCAATTTCTTATGCATTCCTATCAGTTGCTAGCCTTGCAATTTATGCCTTTGCGACTCGACACCTTAACCCTAGATGAAACATCCCCAAAGTGTCCTTATCCTGCACATGCTTCCTTGCATTGAGCATAAGTGTGTTCCTTGCGCTTTGGAACTAGTTTTATTTCCCATGATACTCATTTCCTCCACTATACTATAGCATTCTTTTATTCTTTTTCAGGATTTAATAATATGAAAAAGACAAAAAAAATTAAAAAAACCAAAAAGAGGGGGAAAGTGTCTATCTCTTTTTATTGGAAATAGTCATGTCTCCCTTGAACAAATAACAATATTGATTCAATATCTCAGTATTTTGGGTTTAGTATGGCTTTAGGAGACTTTTCTAATGCCTCCTACATCACAAATCTATCCTAGTTTATAGTCATGTTGCCTAAGTCACATAATGTGTCATGCTTTTGTTCAAGGGAAGTTTCATCCTGAGTTGTCCATTCTGCAATAAGTCTCTTACCTTTCAATTCAACCTTCTTGAGTCCTTCCAGTCCATCTCATTATCACAAGTATCTATGTCTCTCACTCGTGCTAGTATAGAAGGTCCTCATTGACTTCTTACTAGTGGGTCTGCTCTTATCGACTTCAACACATTGCTCCGAGAGTATGACCTAGAGTACCACTCCGGTCCTATTTATTTTATTGATAGGTGACCTTGCACTTAGAAGATGACAAACCATCATTGGTTGTTGACTGAGTGGTTTCCCTTGTGTTTGACGTCAACAACAATCATCACACATAGGGATTTATGTGATACCTTGGTTTCTGTTTGACCCCATTGGTGGATTCTCTGTCTTTGTCAGTAGTCTTCATCATTGGATATTATTCAAAGAGTCTTTTCCGTGAATTATTTCCATCTGGTGCATGTTGGAGTCGTACCTCAGTGTGTTCCTTACGATCTGTTTTTCTGATTCCTTCCAAATGTTTAGCCTTCTTCTACCCCTCATGTTGGATGATGGAGGATGCCTTAATGCCTTCCTTCCAACATATATCTTCCTATATACTTCAACACATCTTGCTCTGGGATAGGGATCTAGAGTCATATTTGGTACGCTAGGGCTTACATTCATCAGTGGCAAGTTCCCTCACTATTGATAGTGGGAATATGTCAATGTCACCTGCTCTATAGATTCTACTAGGTTTTCGACATCATCTCATTTATTCACACTTGTTATATTTTAACATGGTACCTTGACACCCATTATCATCATCGATGGGTTGTCTCTTGTTTATTAATGATATACATCAATGAATGGTAATCAAATGAGGTCTCTCTTTGTTTGACCCCTGCACATCTATTCACATAGTTTAGACTCGTACCATAGCAGATTGTTTTGAATACTTCGGGTGAAGTACGAGAATCACATATTTTGTTCTCCTACCCAACAAATATTGTACCACCCCACAAAAATTGGTACTTGCATAGGATCCATTTTTTCACACCATTGGTCCTAGATATCCTCTATTTTTTATTTTTAGACATAGCTCCATTTTGTATCTATTTGTGGCTATGATCTACTTTCACATGGATCCACTATGTATACCTTGTGGCCATGCTTTCTACTTCACATATATCACATGGATCCACTATGTATTTCTTGTGGCTATGGACATTATTCATACTTTCATATATGCCATGGATCTGTAATGTATATGATTTGGTGGCCATGCTTACATCACTCTTGAGCATGGGTATGCCTGACTTGGGATAGAGAATACTCTTACTCGATATTGGTTGACGGTTTATGTTTTTGGATTAGTTGTCTCGGGATAATTCATGGATTCTTTCATTGCATCCTCTCCTCTCAGAGTTATAATGTATTTCTTCCATGACTCAACCTTTTGACCTCACACATTAGGGGGTATCTGTTATAGCACAAATGTCCACATCTATGCATTTGTGACATGGCCCAACCCTTTTCCCTAGATTGTTAATCAAAATCCCAACTTTCGTCATCAAATTCACTTTAAAAACATGAATTTTTCTTATATCCACGGGTTTCATTTTTGCAACATGCGGAAATCTGCACCTTGCTAGCTTGCAACCCATGGATTCCCTCAAAAAATGTGAAAAATAAAATATTTCCACATTTCCAAGTGGGTATTTCGGTTGGGAACGTTTCCCAACCTCCATGGGCCCATACCAAATTGAATTAAACATCCTTAACCTCTCAAGTATGGTATAAATGCACCATTGGAGGCATGGATGAGAGGAAGAATTGAGGTGCAAGATCATGCTGGAAAAATTTAGCAAGATTCTTTATACCCCTTAATTCTCTAAGTAGCATCCCATACCTGGAAACTCCTTTTATAGTGTTCCTTCCTTCTCTTCCATGCCCCAAATGGTGAATTTATACCATCCATAAGAGGTTAAGGAGGTTGAATTCCATTTGGTACAAGCCCAGGGAGGTTGGGAAACGAGTCGAACCAAAATCCCCACCCAAAAATGTGGAATTATTTTATTTTTCACACTTTTTAGGACATTCGCAGTTTGCAAGCTAGCAAGGTGAGGATGTCTATGTGTTGCACAACGGAAACCCGTAGATATAAGAAAATTTCATGTTTTTTAAGTGACTTTAATGAGGGAAGTTAGGATTTTTATTAGCAAGATAGGGAAAAGGGTTGGGCCATGTCACAAATGCATAAATGTGGAAATTTGTGCTATAAAAATAAGATAGTATGCATTTGGTTTTAATCCAATCAATTTAGGAATCTTATTCCGTACATATAGTACATAGTACCTCACAAGTTCATAGAACCTAGGGTTGATAAATTAAGTGAACTAGTTAATTGACTTACCTTTGTCCTTTAGAAAAGGTAAATAAAAACATTGTCATTTTTGGTGTCATTATCGAGGAGGCACTAAGGAATTTGGGTATGTGTTTAATATTAATATAGGAAACAAACACAAGGTCAGGATATTAACCTAGGGAACTGTCAACAATCCCTTTGCTAAGCTCCATCCAAATTTTTATGCATATGAAATAGGTCATACTAGAATGCATGAGATGAACTAGGAATGATCAAGGACATTTTTGTAGTGCAATAAGAGACACCCACATCACTAACAGTCTAGAAAGAAAAAAAATAGAAGGGGGTAAACCCGAGGGCACTTTTGAATCTATGATTGAAGAAGTTGTATCCAACATAGTAGTCAGTTCCACAACTCAAGCAATCATCATATCTCCAGTTTCATAATCTAAAGAATTGATTGGTTGATAAGATTCTCTAGATTATCAAGAGAATCTATTTCAAGAGTCTAATTTCTCCATTGATTCTCTTAATTCTAACGAATTTGTGGTATTTTGGAGGAATAAGTTTCTAAATATGGCTAAGGAACGAGAAGTTTCTAACCAAAAGGAACTTTTTACATTCAAATCACTGATTCAGGAGTTGAATGACATGGTTCAAATGAAAAATACACCACTTTCTACCTTTCCTAACTTCCATGGTTTGACTAGTGAAGATACAAACACATTCCTCTTTGAGTTTGATGTCCTTTGTTGAATTTATGCTACTCATTTGATTCTCAAAATATCAAATTATTTCCATCCACCCTAAAAGAAGTAGTTCTTCACTGGTTCATGGGGATTGGAGGGAATAATATTCACACATGGGAGTAGATGAAACAAACATTTTTGAAGAAATACCAAGATTATTGAAAAGCAAGGGATCTTCGAGAATAAATCTTAAAAATATCTCAAAAGGATGATGAAATTTTGGAGGACTGTGTTGAAATATTTCAATACAAATTGAAATGATCAAAGTAGATCAAGTTGGGTTCGAAGACCCTTTGTATCATTCTCTTGAGTGGAATTAGAGATGATTGTATGGATTTATTGAATCTTATGGGAGTAGGAGATGTTTCCAAATTGACATATGAATAAATTTGTGATTTATGTAAATGTTATTCATGAGGCAATGAAAAGCATGGGAAAGGTCCCAAAGATGTGATTTCAAGGATTGTGAAATCTTCTAGAGGAGGAGTCACTAGATATAAATTGGGGGAATTATTAGATAATTTCAAAAACAACATCCTTATCCCACTCAGTCCACATTTGGATACCACTCAAACAAAGAAGAAGAAAGATGAGGCAGACTTATCATTGGCCATGTTTTGTTCCAGATGTTGAAAGAAGCATCCTCCATGAGAATTCCCCCTGAACAATGTAGAGATATATGTTATTTGTGAGTAAAATCACATGACCAATAATTTTCCTTCCTTGCTTGAGCTTAAATTTGTATATAAAGGAGAAAATAATGGAATTGGATAAATTTTCTTTGTAGCCTATAAACATCCATGGCCACCATGACCAATAGGTATAACACAAGATCCTTCTTAGTATTTTTCCTCATATTTCAATGCTCAATATAAATCTCAAAATTGGTACCCACCTATGCCATGGAAACAATGGCCTCCTCAAGCCCAAAACCAACCATGAAACAAGGTTGGTGAGGGATTTTGTCTTTCGGAAACATACCCCATCAGTATTAACAATATGTCCCTTAGCCACATCCTCCCTTACAATAATAATGAAAGTTACCATATAATCAACCTCCTCCGAGGCCACCTAAAATTTCTACCTAACTGTTGTGTCATTTTCATCACTCCAATGAGCAAAATAAGGGCACTTGCAAGTCTAGTTGGGCATGCTAGACAGGACAGAGGTTAGTTTATGAATCAAATTACTAAATCACATGAAATAAACAAACAATTAAGCTAACAACAACTACAGAAATAACTAAATAAATAAAACTAAAATGCATGAGGAAATTAGAACCAAAATCAATCAAACAATTGACCAATAATCATGCCATCAATGGAGAAGTATATTAATGGGAAAACACCATAGAGAAAGGGGAACTTATGGATCCCCTCTTACTCCTTGGGAGGGATATTGAATCCCCTATGTGAGAGCTCTTCTTACAAATGGTAAACTAGAAATCAAATGGTGAAGAAATCCAAGATTATTCCCTCAAGAGGTGAGGTGAATAGCTTAATGAGATGATGCTAGTATGCTCCAAGAAGGAAAGAGGTTCCTTGTAGGAGAATAGAGGTAGGATAACAATACAATGAGATTCTTGAATTCATAGTGCACCCATGGCCTCTTTTTATAGCAAATATTTGAGGTAATATCCAACCATTCTTTAGTGTGAACAAGGGGCACTTTAGGGCACTCTTAGGTCTTTGACCAGCCCCCCACTCGGATTCAACTCGGATTTGAGGGTCAAATTAAGTTGGGAGTTGGTCCAAAAGTGGGTGAGGGGCTGAAAAGAACCATAAATGCGTCGTTCACAAGTGTGTGCGGCTTTTATCGTACACAGTCGCGCATTGGGCGCATGTGCGCTTTTCTAGCGTTTTTGGCCTACACACGTGCGCACACTTCCTTTAGTGTTTCAGCACATGTCAATTTAATGAAAAGTTGTATAGTTTGTGCCTTTTGGAAATGAATTTTTGGGGCTACAGTTGAACTAATAGGTGGTTGGAGATGTTGGATTCCTGTAACCATTTGTGGATGAAATTTCAGTGATAACAGATGTCCTCTGATGTGTGAGGTTAGGAGCATACGTATAGCCGAAATACATCAATGTTTCTTCTACTGAGAGTACCTTTGTAATGAAGATTGTTGATAGGAATTGCAAGAGAGATCCATCAGAGGGAGAGGGGAAACTCTGGGACCCAAACCTTTCTCTAGGTAAGGAAAATAAAAGTTGTGTACAAACGAGGCTGGCATGTCCCATGCTCGTGTCATGTAACTCAAAAGAAACGTAAGACAGTAACTGAAGTTGTATGTTGATGTAGATAATTAAAGCTCCCTCTGGGGAAGTTTGATAACAACAGATGACAATTTTGATGGTAAACATACTCTGAAAAGAGGCAAGGATGTCTGTAATAAGTGTCGATGACTCGTAGGCATTGATGGCCTAGCAAATTCAAAGGTCTTTGGCTAGTATAAAACAACTACAATAGTCACATAGTAAGACCCACCGTAACATGAGAGTGTGTTGAGGTCGAATGTTAGGGGGGGCAACGAAAGTAGAGAGAAATGATGGTTCTCTCTGTTCCATCCGAGACTCCTCATTGTAAAGGTAATGAGAGTCAAGATATTGTTGCCTTTCTGGAAAATTTGTTGTTGTCGAAAAAAGGGGAGACGCGACTGCAAGAAGCAAAAGGGATTCATGAAATCCATTGGATAAGATCAGGGACTGATGAGGAACATGGAATAAATCAAGATGTGGTGGGGCTCAATACTGCCCGTGGTTGGGGACATATGTGGATGATGATTGGCATCAACCGCGGAACCGGATCTAGCGTCAGGGGGACGACTAGATGTATGTTAGATTGTGCTAGAGGCGTGACAAAGTGGAAAAACTCAGAGATCAGGGGTATATGGATTGTGGGATACTCGGGGTTTATGGACGATGTCAACATGAGGAGAGGATAGTAAATTCCCCAACCAAGGGAGACATGGGTTGCTTTTCCAGAAAAAGAAGGTCACCAAGGGGCGACAACAAAAGGCTAAGTAAATGTTAGAAACAAAGGCTTTTGTACAAGTACCAAATGAATAAAGAATAATTTGGGATGAGTGTACAAATATAGAAATGGGTGCCCCAGGGCAAGATGGCTTGGCTTGTGAGGGTGCAAGTTGCGTGGAGAATTGGTGGAGGGTGGGGGCCCCATGGGTGGGTTTCTGTATGAGGTAGATGAATGGAGGACAATTCACAGATGGGTAAACTGATTGTGGATAAAATGGAAGGTTAATGATACTGCGGAGGTGTAGTCAAACTAGAACCATGATGAGATAACCTGGGAGTCCATTGGGAAAACTAGAAAAATGAGGAGAAGGAGTAAGTGGTTGATTCTTGGAAATGTGTAAGACTATCAGGACTCCCATCCCTAGGGGGTGAAAGAAGCATGAGTGTCAAAGTGCTAGGGGGGACTATGAATGAAACAAATCATGTGGGGAAGAGTGCTACTAGGTGACAATACCAAAATGCAGCGGAGTTGATAGTACTGCAAAGTCGAAGGTGAGGATACTACAAGAAAATGTCGGAGGGTGCGACTGAAAGATGCAATTGATATTCAGAGGGAATGATTGCATGCCAGTGTCGATAATATACCTGAAGGGGTTACGCTGGTTTGCGATGACCAAGTGCTTGCACGCATTAAAACCGAATACCCGACGTAAACAATATCTGAAGATAAAGAACATATAAAATCTATTTGATAATTTTGAACATGAGCATGCATACCTGGGCATGATGTGAAAAAATGTTCCCCCAGGGGCTGGGTGTGGATGGTGGCCCAGGGAATGTGACTGTGTAGGTGGCAAGATCCTGATCCCGTGGCTGAAGAGGGATCAGAAAACAGAGACTCTAAGCTCCTGTAACTAAGCATGGAAGTTTGGCCAAATGGACTATATATAGTTGTGGGACCCATAATACCATCTCATTTGTACCTGATGCCATAGTGATTTTACGAGAGGATTTGAGAGGAGATTTGGAGATTACAGGAGGTCGAGTCGACCGATCCAGGATTTGTGAGAGCCAGGCTAGTGGTCTCATACTCTTGCACAGTAGTTAGGGTCTATTTTTTGGGTAGGGTCATACAGATGGTTGTACTAGGTTTTTTGGTAGGGGTGGGCCCACTAATGTGCGGGAGAAGGAAGGAGACCCATGCTCAAATGTGTGGGTATTAGATGACGTGGGTGGAGAGAGATATTGTTAAAAGTTTTGGCATACTATCATGAGCGTATGTTGAAACTGAGGTAGGGCAGGGCAATGATGAGTGTAGTGGCCATATTCTAAACATATGGCACATGTGAATTTGGTTCGCATCCCTTTGTTGCCTAGAGTAGGGGACGGGATAGGATTACTGGGGGTGCTTGGTGAAGCAACGAGTGATGTGGTTGCTCAAGGGAGTTGGATCAAATTGCGTAGCTTAGGGAGAGAGGGACATCTATTGGTGGGGTGTCCCTCTCTCTCGCAGAGTGCGCAAGGAGGTTGAACTCGAGGAGGAAGTGGAGCTGTGGGATATTTCTTCTTTCGCCTACCCCCACCTGTCACGGTGGTGATGGCAAGTAGGGGTGAGCACGTTGTGGTGGGGGTTAGTACTGGAATCTACATCGGGATTCCCTCTGTTTGGGAAGGGAGGGATGGTTGAGGGACCATAGCAGGTGAGTGGAGATACCATAACGGAATGGAAAACACCATGTTAGGAAGGGTAAGCGTTGTGGCTACCTAGAAATATTGTACTCCCAGTGGGGGGTGGAAAAAGGGAATTTGAGTAATGGCCTGGGGGATTGTCTCCAAAATTGGGATTTGACCCTAGGAGAGGGTGAAATTGGGGATAAGTGGTGTTGTAGGGTTCTCAAGGGGTTCCTGAGGTAGGATTTCTTCCACTAGTGGGACGTCAGGGAGTGGAGAAGTCTTTATGGGAGGAATGGTATCTCCAGTGTCAATTCCATTAGAAGATATAACACACACTTGTGCTGAGGGGTGTATGAGAGGGGGTGCTCTGTGGTATGCCCCCAACAAAGATGGGTCTTTGAAAATTATGGGGGCCATATCCATGAGTGGATATGCGTCGGAACTAGTGCGGACAAGAGGTAAGATGTTATCGATGTTGGAGGAGTGATTAGGCTCGTGATGTGAAACTTGGTCGATGGTGATGATCTTCCTGTTGTGGGGGAAAATCATTGTTAGAAACACAAAAGAAGCCACATCCTTCATAGCGTACATGTAGCTACATCAAAACAAGATGTTGTATTCGAGTGGGGCATCGATAACCTCAATATCAATAAGGATGTTTTTTCCCCCGAGTTCAATGGGGACATTTTGAAAGAGCCCTTCAGGAGAGGATGGTCGTCCTTCATAGGCTCTCAAAGTGATGGCGGATGGGATTAGCTCAGAGGAGCCAAGTTTCTTCCATACAAGTTTGGACATGATGCATCAGATGCACCTTCATCAATGATACATCGATGAACCGTTATGTTTTGAATTTCAACTGGTATCTAGAAAGCTACCAAAGCGGGGAGGTGAGGTTCCCCACAATCTAGATCAAATGTGATGAGTCTAGTATTAGTTGGGTCGACTGCCCCCAAGGCAGAAAGCAAGGATTTTAGTTGAGTGGGGTAGGTTTGTAGGACCTCCAATACTAACATAGTTGCAGGAGACAGCGCCAAGTCATCGACATGACTGTAATTGTGTGCTTCCCTAGCCTGGGGGTTGTTGACATTTCGTCGTAATGGGATGCGAGGAATGTGAATGGGGTGTTCAATGTTAGGGCATGGAATCATCAACGATTGTCCGATTGTAGATGGAGCTACTTCTGAAGTGGTGGGAGTAGATTCATGGGGTGCGTTTTACTGACGATTGCGTGTTTGTAGAAGAATTTATTCTTCAGTGGTGAGGAGGATATTGTGATCCATCGGATTTCCAGGGTTTTGATACTGTCCCATCTATGGTGGGGCAGGATGCATCTCCTGTTGGTTATTCATAACCCCTTGGTGGGGAATAGGGTTTTGCAACACCGCCAGGGGTGGTTGTTGCAAATACTATCGTGGGGCATGTTAGGGGGTAGGCAGCACTGGAGGATGTGGCGCATTCATGGAATATTTCATCCATTTGAAGTCAAAAATTTGGGGGCAATGGTGAGTGTAATGAACATGCTCACCGCAAAGGGCACAAGGGAAGTTTGTCCAGAGGTTTTTTTCGTTGTTCCTCCCTTGGCGTTTGTTGTTATTTCCCCCTTGTAGGTTCTGGTTGCTCTGGTTTTGGTTTCCCCCAGCAGGTTGGTTTTGTTGGGGATTATTTCCCCCTGGCCCTGGGTTATTGTTGTTTCGATTTCTTCCTTTCTTTTTGGAATTATTCGGCTGATGGACCGGATTTTCCATATTCAGTGGTTCAAAATTTTGAAATTTTTGAATGGGAGAGGGCTAAACAAAGTTAACCTCGGTGTGTGGTTTTCCTTGTGGAGGAGAAATGGGTTGTGGTGGACCAGGAAATGGAAAATACGGACTATTTAGTGGTAATGATCCATAGGGTACATAGGAAGGCTTAGTTCTTTCACTAGTGATCAGTTTGTAAGATGAGGTGCAAGGGGTACCAGAACTTGGTTGAACAACCGGGCACATCATGGGTGCAGGTGAGGGTCCACTCATGGGTGGAGGGAGGACAACAGGGTATGGTTGTTGATAAGGGGGGGGATGGTAGCAAGGGGTTCCTCCATACATTGGTGGATATTGGGGTGTACCATACATAGGTAGTGGTTGGATGTATGGATTGTGGTGTGTTGTGGTACCAATCAATACATTTGTTGAGTGAGACATCCCAGGTTTGTCCTGGTTGAAGGGTACGGGTCTCAGGGCATTAGGTAGTATTGTGTATAAGTATCCTGACTTAGCATAAATGAGGTCATATTGTTGGGCCGTGTTGATGGATGCCTCTTCAGTTTGGGGGAAGGTGGAGGCCACATCTTTCGCAAGGACAGGGATGACTGATCTAAGAAACCAATCGAGGCATTGTTCTTTGGTGGTTTCTGCTTTTCATAAACTACGTCGTCGACGCCATTCGTGAATGTGGTCAACGATATGTGTGGATGAGGTCTCTTTAAACTCAAAGAGTAGTTCTAGACCATTTTCATGGCGAACTGGTAGTTGAAATAAGGTCAAAAATGTTTTGGCCAAGGATTCAAAAGTCATATGGGACCCTAATGTTTCATCCACATACCATTTGGTTGATGGACCTGTGAGTGTGCATTGAAATAACCTTAATCGGACGAAGTTGTCCATGATTTTGTTTGAAGAGCACCATAAGTGGAAGGTCATGATATGGTTGGTGGGATCGTCTGCCGCCTTTCCTTCAAACTTAGGAATGTCTGAAGGCAGTTTGGTAGGAATTGCAGGCCATGTGGGTTCATGCAATATAGGATCATTCGTGAGCTTACTTAGATCTGGTATGTTGAGGGAGGAAAAATACGACATGTGGAGTGGCAGTGGAGGATTAGTTCCAGACATGGTGTGAGCAGGTAGTAGACTTGACCCTTGAGGAGGGTTTGGTGGGGGTGTACTTATCCCTTGGGAATAAGTGTACCCTCTGCCTCCTTGTGAAGGAGAGCTAGTGGACAGGTGACCTTAAGAAGTGGACCCAATTAAAGTGGAACCAAGTAACGTTGATACCAAAATGGTAGCACTCACAGGGGTGTGATATGGTTGAGCCGGTGAGTTGGCGAGACTAGGAACTCCTCCTAGAATAGGAGGGAGATTTTGCAAGCGTCTAGACTATCGAGGGCTTTGTGGGTCCCCTATGATGTCGAACTAGCAAAGTGAATGTGTGCAAATGTTGATGAGAGAAATAAATGAACAATAGACCTGTATATTTTTTGCCTTCACAATATATCTCACAATCGCTTGTAATCACAAGAGAATCATGCATAAATCAAATTGACAAGAAGCATACATGTGGGTAGGTGTATTTTGTCCGCATGGGAGAACAAAGAAAACAAATTCTCATGTCTTGTAGAGACGCAACGTCCTTCCTCTCAAATAGCACTGGACCTTCCAATAGAACTCAACAGTGGGGTTTGAAGCCACCAGAAGAGGAACTAGTGAAGGATGAAATAATCAGTTATAATGAGGGGTAGAGGGTGCATATCACAAAAGAGCTTGTGATATTTCCCAATAGCCACAAAAAATCTGATCAAGGTGAAATTGTAGCCCACAATTGCCACCTGGGTAGATGTCCTAAAATTTGGTCACTAGGTACCTCGATCAAAGTGTGGCATTTAGATTTCCGGCCTCGGAAATGGATCACGGGCTGGATCCCTTCCAAAAGGTGGGTGCCTCAAGGAGGGACACACAGAACAACCGGACCTCGGCCTTCGACCCTTCACGGGTATCTCCCTACTTTATGGTGTTAGGAACATTTAAATTGGAGGATTTTAAAGTTCCCTATTTGTCAACTTCTAATGTTTGAATATGTGAGAACCAGATAACGGGGAGTTATTTGGATGCCTACCCCCAAGATCCTACCTAGACTAAAAATTTATTTTGGAGCCTCCTATGGAGGAAAACTTAGTGATTTTTTAGAAAAAAAATTATATGTGGTTGTTTGAGAGATTGGGGGTGTGAACCAATCTCGTTTGAATTAAGTAGGTGTGGGTAATTTATTCAAGAAAATAGTGGGATGTTTCAAGATCCCTTTGGAGGAAACCTACTTCAACCTCCACAATTCGAGATGAAATTACGTGAGTGAAGAGTGACTTTGTGTGTGAGAAAGTGATCAAATGTGCCAAATTTTTAGTAAGTTAGGTGTCACCTTGCAACATGTGGACTTCATGTTGTCCTTACAAGTCTTGATTACCTATCTTACTAGATTCCATTGGTACAACCTTGCGAAATTTTAAAGTCCCTAAAGAACTAGCATGTGGACATATGGGTCCTTACCAATCCTTTAAACTCCCTAATGTGATTTAATCTAAGAAATCTTCAGAAAAATATCCTATATTGCAAGCATGTGGGTATGTATGGGCTCGTTACAATAATCTTTAAACTCCCCTAGTGATGTAAACTAAGAAAGTAGCTTCAAAAAATATCCTATATTTGCAACATGTGGGCATGTATGGGCCCTTACAAAATTAAGATGTTTTGAAAAGAAACCAAGAGGGGCTCTAGGGAGGCTTTGCCCTCTCCTAAATATTTTAAGGGAGATGAAATCTTCCCTCAATCACTTTTCTGATTCTCAAGATCGCTCTATGGTGCGAGAGAAGAGCATACTCAATTATTGAAGTTTGATTTCTGGTCCCAATGCAAGCGTTTATATATGTGATAGTAAATGATTTTCAACTTAACTTTTACAATCAAAACAAGCCATCCATGTGGAAAAATGAAAGCAAAAGAGGAGAAATGTGGTTTTTTTTAACCCTCTAAGTGCATATGTTTTGACTAACCCCTCATATAGGAAGGGCATCTAAGTGTGGTGCATTTACAAATTGCATAACAACAATATTTTGAAGGCTAGGTGCCTTCAAAAAATCACAAAAACCCCTTACAATGTTGGAATTCTTGACAAATGCGTAGGTTACAGTTCAGACAGAGGCACGGTGGGTGCACAAGGCACAGAATGTGCAGAGAACATAACACCTTTGGGTGCACTGTGCACATAATGAACAGAGAACAGAAGCGTTGTGGGCGCACAATGCTCGAAATGCATGTTTGTGGGATGGAATACCCATGCACGTTCTGATACGCATTTGGGGAAATTTTTAAAGTGGAATTATCCTCTTCCAGATTCAAACTCAACTCTTTGCAGGAAAGTCTAGGCTAGTTATGATCCCTGCAAGGAAAATGTATCAAAAATAAGTGATCAAACAACCCAAATAGGGAGCAAATTGATACCTTATCCCCAATATGCTCACCAATCTGTTGTGTCATTTTCGTCACTCCAATGAGCAAAAGAAGGGAACTTGCAATTCTAGTTGGGCCTACTAGAAAGGACAGAGGTTAGTGTATGAATCAAATGACTCAATCACATGAAATAAACAAACAACTAATATAACAACAACCAAAGAAATAAAACTAAAATGCATGAGGAAATTAGAACCAAAATCAATCAAACAATTGACCAATAATCATGCCATCAATGGAGAAGTATATTAATGGGCAAACACCGTAGAGAAAGGGGGAATTATGGATCCCATCTTCCTCCTTGGGAGGGCTCTTGAATCCCCTATGTGAGAGCTCTTCTTACAAATGGTAAAATAGAAAGAAAATGGTGAAGAAATCCAAGATTATTCCCTCAAGAGGTGAGGTGAATAGCTTAATGAGATGATGCTAGTATGCTCCAAGAAGGAAAGAGGTTCCTTGTAGGAGAATAGAGTCATCATAACAATACAATGAGATTCTTGAATTCATAGTGCACACATGTCCTCTTTTTATAGAAAATCTTTGAGGTAATATCCAACCGGTCTTTAGTGTGAACAAGGGGCCCTTTAGGGCACCCTTAGGTCTTTGACTAGACCCCCACTCAGATTCATCTTGGATTTGAGGGTCAAATCAAGTTGGGAACTGGTCCAAAAGTGGGTGAGGGGCTGACAAGAACCATAAATGTGCCATTCACAGGTGTGCGCGGATTTTATCGTACATAGTCGCGCATCGGGCACATGTGCGCTTTTCTGGCGTTTTTGGCCTACACACGTGCGCGCACTTCCTTTAGTGTTTCAACGCATGTAAATTTATTGACCAGTTGTATAGTTTGTGCCTTTTGGAAACACATTTTTGGGGCTGCAGGTGAACTAATAGGTGTTTTGAGATGCTCAATTCCTGTAAGCATTTGCGGATGAAATTTCAATGATAACACCAACCCATACCTAACCAAATAATAAAGTGACTAATCCTACTTACAATGTTGAGTTACTTGGATATCCAACATACTTCATTTCCCTTGTAGACCTCCATGATGTTCATTTACACTTCTGAAAAGTGATTAACAACAAAATCTCATCCATTATCCTAGAACATGATGATGAGGAAGAACCCATTGAATTAAATGATCAAGTTCATAAACCTTCCCGAGTAATACAAAAAACTACCTCAGGGAGTTCCAATCAACCACACCTATATAGTTCTATTCCAAGTCACCCTTATCCAGAAATATTGAGCATAGACAAACCTCCCACACAACTAGAGTTTGAATTCTTATGGGAATTAAGGAATGTCTATGTCAAGATTCCTCTATTCCAAGAAATCATATATGTTCCAATTTATGATAAAGATGTCAGAGAGTTTTTATTAAGAAAACCCAAAAGGAAAAATAAGGACCCTTGGACCGTCCATGTGATTGGAAAATTAACTAATTTGATGATGGGAAAAAATTCCATGACCAAATATATAAATCCAAGAAGCCCATTTGTCAATTTTTATATCAACAATATTTTCATTTCCAACACCTTAGTTGACTTTGGGGTTGTTGTTAATTTCATGACTAACGAAACCATGGAAAAAATCCAATTACTTACCCTACGTCTGACTCCTATTGTCATTCAATTAACTAATAGATTTGTTGTCTACATGGGAATACCTAGAAAAATTCATGATTTTACAACCAAAATTTAATCTATGTGGATACCCATTTATTTTGGGAGGGCCTTGGTTGGCTACTGCAGATTCATATATTGTTTGTAGGTTTGGGAACATGACCATTTCCCATAGGATTTCCACCAAGAATATGATGCAGGAGCATCACCAGCACATCAAGCGAGCCAGCGCGGAAGCGGAGGACAGCTGGACAAGCCAGCACAAATTTTGGAATGCTTTGGAACTGTTGCACAAAATCTTAAATGAGTCATTTAAGAGATGGTGCACTTGTATATTGTAATGGACCTTGAGCAGATAGATCTTGTCCTTTAGTAGATAGTCGGAATTTAATTTAGTTAATGTTGGTAGATAGGATTTTAATTCTAGATTTGATAGTTTAGAGTCCAAGAGGGAAAATGGATATAGACACCCTCATTGTATTATTGTAACATTAGCCTGAGCAACAGGAGCAGGAAGAGAAGAGCAAGCAGAGAATTGTGTGAAGAACACCCATGTACAGACATTTGAATTAATAGAAGAACTCTGATTCAAATTCATGGTTTTGTGTTGATTCTCTGTGTGTTGATGTTGTTATGCTCATGAATATTTGTTTCCTGTCAAGCATTTGCTTTTATATGCTGTGTATGTGATTTCATGGTTGAATTGAAGTCTGAGAGAGAGATGAAATGAGTTTCAATTGTTTCTCTAATTGAGCCAGAGAATTCCTGCAAGGAGTGCAGTTGAATCGTTCGCAAGGAGTGCGTTGAAAGAAGGGTTCAATCAGAGATAATTTTTGTTCTCATTTCTTCGAAGGTGCGGATAGGCACAGTTTCGTGCAAGGAGTGTGCATGCCAAGGAAAAGCCTTAGGATTGTGAACCTGAGCAAAGATTTGAAAGACTGTTGCTGCAGGTGTGCACAGAGTTGAGAGACTTCAACACTTAGACATGGTTGAAGGTTTGCTGCAAGGAGTGCGCACAAGAAGTTATTTGAAGGACTTGAGAAGTCGAGAATAAGCTTAGGAGGAATAGGCCTACGAATTCACTGAAGGATAAGTGAAGGGAAGCTGCAGTTGGAAGTTTGAAGAAGCATTGCAGGTTGGCGTGCAGGCGAACAAGTCTTCGTGGAGGAAGCACTTCTTCACTTCGCAGAATTAGCAAAGGAAGGACGGACGGACAAAACTCTGTGAGGATATTTCACGAAGTTCCATGGACTGTCGGATCTACATGTGACATCGCGTGTCGGGGATTCACGAGTTGAAGTCCCAAGCTGTTGCAGCGAGAAACACGATATCGCGATCCGCGATATCCCGATAAGCCCAGAACCGTCCATCAGTGAGGACACGTGTCAGGAGATCCCGAGGAGTCGGAGTTCGAAGAATCGGGGTTTCTGAGGACAGGAACCACTTGCAGCTCGAAGTCACGATCCGCGATATCCCGACGGAAGGGTTGTGTGGGCCACAGTCAGGGCTAGTGGAGTACAGGTGGAATACCATATCAGGGATCGGGAAAAGGTAAGTCCCGAATCCTTTTGCATCATAATTTGCGATCCCACAAATTCCGAAATCCCGACAGAGGTGACAGGAGGTGGAAAAGTCAACCCACATGTGTGCATCAGAGTATCGGCACATCGGGGTTCGGAGGTTGGAAATTCAAATTGTTGATGTCGCGAGTAGCGATTTCCCAGTAGGGAGAATTCTGATAGCAGGGGAGAAGTCAACGATTGACTCGCATCGGGTTTCGGGGAATCGTGAAGCACGAAACACGCGACCTTAGGATTCACGAAATCACGAAGTCTGATTTCCTGATTACTAAGGGAGGTCACTTGAAGAGTTACTGTGGGTAAGGAAAATTCCCGACAGGGGATTAGAGGAACCTTTGAGTTCTTCGGGCCGTGAGAGGAAGAAGAACCTGAGGAAGCGGGCGTGCTACGAGGAGTGCGGCTGCGTCAAGAGTGGTATCAGAGCGGGAAGTTCTTTGCTTGCTGTAGCAGAGAAGAGGATTCATCATGCCGCCCATAAGAGAGAGGCAATCACCTGATCCAGAAGACAGGGATGTGCGAATAAGAGGCAGGCAGATAGTCAATCCAGAAATGGAGAGACAGATGAGAGATCTCTGAGCTAGACTCGAGGATATGGAGACAACTCAAAGACGCACAGTGAGTGCGGGAGATTCAGTGATTCAGACAATGAGATAGAGGCTGAACAAGAGGAGGAAGTTACAGCCGAAGATGCATCAAACGAGTGTTTGATCAAAGTTATTGCAAGGATGGGTGCGAAGGAAAAGATGGACATTCCAGTCTATGAGGGAAATCTGGATGTAGAAGAGCTACTAGATTGGATTAGAGATCTGGACACCTACTTCGATTATGAAGATATCGAAGAGGATAAGAAAGTCAAGCATGTTGTCACGCACTTGAAGGGACATGTAGCATTGTGGTGGGACGAGCTACAAGCTGAAAGACACTACAAAGGAAAGAAGAAGATCAAAAGTTGGGATCGAATGATCGCGAAGATGAAGGTGAAGTTCATCCCAAGGGATTATCAAATTACTATGTTCAGGAGGATGCAGAACCTGAGACAGAAGCTGATGACAGTGAAAGAATACACTGAAGAATTATATCGACTGAACATCAGGGCAGGTCATCGGGAGAGCGATGATGAGAAAGTTTCCAGATATCTGGATGGTCTGAGATACGACATTCAGGATGAATTAATCATGGTTACCATCCGAACGGTGGAGGATGCTTATCAGATGGCTCTAAAGGCCGAAGAGAAGTTGAGCTGTAAGCAAGGTCAACGAGGGCGAGGCAGAAGTCAACCTAGAGGCAAAGCAGTTGCCCAGGAAAAATACCAAAATCCCAAGGAGGAATGGAAGAAACCCCAGGGTAAAGTTGAAAGAGGTGGAACCTCACAGAGAGGACCATCCATTGAATAGAGAGGGTAGCATACAGAGCAGAGCGGAGGATATGCTGACAACAATACTTTTCCTTGTACCAGAGGTAGAGGAAGAGGAAGAGGTGGAGTAATCACATGCTTCACATGTGGAAAGAATGGGCACAAGTCTTATGAGTGTCTAGAGAAAAAGAAGGACATTGGAGAAGCTCACATCACAGAAGCGTAGAGGCGGGATGTTGAGGTAGAAGACGTAGAAGGCGGAAGATCGCTTATGATGCGAAAAGTCCTTTTAACACCTGAGAAGGAGGTGGAAAGTTCAATCCAAAGGACCAGACTGTTTAGGACTGTTTGAAAAACCAAGGACAGGGTATGCAAGGTTATCGTAGACAGTGGTAGCACGGATAATCTTGTATCCACAGAGATGGTAGAGAAATTGGAGCTGGATACGACTGATCATCCAAGCCCATACAGAGTTTCGTGGCTATAGAAGGGACACCAGGTAACTGTTACTAAACAATGCTTGGTTGAATTCAAAATAGGTGGATATAATGATAAGATCTTATGTGATGTTATTCCCATGGATGTATGTCATTTATTGCTGGGTAGACCATGGCAATATGACAGAAATGTGATTCATGATGGGAGAATGAACACATATACTTTAGAGAAAAATGGAAGAACCCATATGTTACTTCTGATAAAAGATAAGGAGGTGAAGCTGGAAGGGAACAACACAGTACTTCTCATGAGTGGGAAGGAGCTTCTTACAGAGGTGAAGAAGAAGGAAGATCCACAATTCTTTGTGGTCAGAAAGCCGAGAATTGTTCTGACTAGCACAAGAGTGGATGATTTGCCAGATGAGATTCAGGAACTGCTGGAAGAGTTCGCTGACATCATAGTGGACGAATTACCTCAATCATTTCCACCGATGAGGAGTGTGAGTCATCATATTGACCTCATACCAGGAGCTAGTTTTCCAAACAAAGCCGCGTACAGATTGACGTTGCAAGAAAATGAAGAGGTCAAGAGGCAGGTCCAGGAGTTGTTGGACAAAGGATTAGTCAGAGAAAGTTTAAGCCCATGTGTTGTTCCAACAGTACTCAGTCCAAAGAAGGATGGAGGCTGGAGGATGTGTACCGACTCAAGAGAGATCAACAAGATAATCATCAGGTACAGGTTTCCACTGTCGAGAATGGATGATCTGATGGATTGCCTGAGTGGGGAAAAATATTTTTCAAAGATAGATTTGAAAAGCGGATATCACCAGATTCGCATGAGGGAAGGCGATGAGTGGAAGACAACCTTCAAAACCAACGAAGGACTGTATGAATGGCTAGTCATGCCGTTTGGTTTGAAAAATGCACCGAGTACATTCATGAGGCTGATGAATGAAGTCCTGAGGGAATTCATCGGGAAGTTCGTCATTGTGTATTTGGATGATATACTAATTTACAGTAAATCAGAGGCTGAACATTTGAAGCATTTGGCTATAGTGATGAAGAAGCTACAGCAAGGGAAGCTGTTGATAAATATGAGGAAGTCCTCATTCATGAAGACAGAACTCATTTACTTGGGGTTTGTTATTTCGGCAAATGAATTAAAGATGGATCTAGATAAAGTGGAAGTAATCAAGAGTTGGCCATCACCGAGGAATATTTTCAAGGTGAGAAGTTTTCATGGTTTAGCTAGTTTCTACCGGAAGTTCATCAGGAATTTCAGTGGAATTAGCGCAACGATGATGGATACAGTGAAGAAGTGACATAAATATTTTCACTGGATAGCAGAGGCTGAGAAGAGCTTCAATCTGTTGAAGCGGAAGATCTCGGAACAACCAGTGTTGGTGTTGCCGGATTTCCTGAAGACATTTCAGGTAAAATGTGACGCAAGTGGGTTTGCCATAGGAGCGGTCTTGAGTCAGGAAGACAGACCAGTTGCATATTTCAGTGAGAAGCTGGATGAGGCGAAACTGAAGTATTCCACATATGATAAATAATTCTATGCTATTATCCAGGCGCTGAAGAAGTGGAGGCATTACTTGATCCCAAAATAATTTGTATTGTACAGTGATAATCATGCATTGCAGTTTGTGACTCTACAGGAGAAGTTGAATCAGAAACATGCTAAATGGGTAGAGTATATGTAGAATTTCACGTTTGTGATTAAGCATATTTCGGGTACTTCTAACAAAGTGGTTGATGCTTTGAGTAGGAAGTGTTTGCTGTTGCAGGAATTCCGAGTCAAAACATTGGGTTTTGAAAATCTCAGGGACATGTACGCAGGAGATGCAGATTTTGCAGAGGCGTATGAAGCAGCTGAGAATCTAGTTCTCAAAGATCAGAGTCCTTGGATAGATTATATGATCCAAGAGGGATTGTTGTTCAAAGGCAATCAACTGTGTATTTCGAAATGCTCCATGAGGGAGAACTTGCTAAAGGAAAAGCACAGTGGTGGATTAGCAGGACACTTTGGCCATGACAAAACATTCGCTAAGCTGAATGAGTCATATTTTTGGCCAGGAATGCGATCAGAAGTCAAGAGATTTGTTGACAGGTGCATAATTTGCCATCATTCGAAGGGAAGGAAGTAGAATGCAGGTTTTTATCAGCCATTGCCCATACCGAAGAGGCCATGGGAGGCGATAAGCATGGATTTTGTATTGGGTTTGCCAAAGACACAAAGAGGTGTAGATTCAGTCTTTGTGGTCGTGGATAGGTTTTCTAAAATGGCACATTTCATCCCATGCCAGAAGACCAGCGATGCGACACACATCGCAAATCTATTTTTCAAGGAGGTCATTCGACTTCATGGATTGCCGAAAAGTATAGTTTCGAACAGAGAAACTAAATTCATAGGGCATTTTTGGAGGACCTTATGGAAGAAGCTAGGAACTAACTTGATGTTTAGTTCTGCTTATCATCCTCAGACGGATGGACAAACGGAAGTGGTCAACAGAAGTCTGGGAGACTTGCTAAGAAGCTTGGTGGCAGAGCACCATAGTAGCTGGGATAGTATATTACCACAGGCAGAGTTTGCATACAAAGATTCAGTGAATCAGAGCACAGGGAAGAGTCCATTTCAGGTTGTATATGGGATGTAGCCAAGAGGGGTTTCTGAACTGAGGGATTCAGAGCCGACTGCTACTAGCAGCGCTAGTGCAGAAGAGTTCGCTGAGGCGATGAAGGAACTTCACGGCCAAGTGAAGGAACGACTGCTAAAGTCAATTCAGGAGTACAAGCGCAAAGCAGATCAACATCGGAGACAACTTCAGTTTGAAGTTGGCGGTCTAGTTCTGGCACATTTAAGGAAAGAAAGGTTCCTAAGGGGAACATACAATAAGCTGAAGATGAAGAAAATTAGACCCTGCAAGGTCCTGAAGAAATTCAGAGAAAACGCTTATGAGATTGAATTGTCGGATGGCATCGGGATATCTCCGATGTTCAATATCACAGATTTATATCCATACAGGGTTGGAGAAGCAGAAATTGGAGATAGGCAGCCAATGATCCAGTGGGTGAAACAATTGCCAGTTCCAGAGAAGCCGCAAATGGAATGCATATTGGGCAAGAGAGTGGGTAAGAAGACCCGAAGGAAAGAATATTTTGAGTATCTGGTCAAATGGAAGGGCCACCCAGTGGAAGATGCCAACTGGGAGGGCGAAATGGAGATACAGAAGCATGGACAGACCGTGCAGGAGCTTATGGATAGGAGCCCATGAAAGTTTTCAAGCCGGGGAGTATGATGCAGGAGCATCGCCAGCACATCAAGCGAGCCAGCGTGGAAGCGGAGGACAGCTGGACAAGCCAGCACAAATTTTGGAATGCTTTGGAACTGTTGTGCAAAATCTTAAATGAGTCATTTAAGAGATAGTGAACTTGTATATTGTAATGGACCTTGAGCGGATAGCTCTCGTCCTTTAGTAGATAGTCGATATTTAATTTAGTTAATGCTGGTAGATAGGATTTTAATTCTAGATTTGATAGTTTAGAGTCCAAGAGGGAAAACGGATATAGACACCCTCATTGTATTATTGTAACATTAGCCTGAGCAACAAGAGCAGGAAGAGAAGAGCAAGCAGAGAACTGTGTGAAGAACACCCATGTACAGACATTTGAATTAATAGAAGAACTCTGATTCAAATTCATGGTTTTGTGTTGATTCTCTGTGTGTTGATGTTGTTATGCTCATGAATATTTGTTTCCTATCATGCATTTTCTTTTATATGTTGTGTATGTGATTTCATGGTTGAATTGAAGTCTGAGAGAGAGATGAAATGAGTTTCAATTGTTTCTCTAATTGAGCCAGAGAATTCCTGCAAGGAGTGCAGTTGAATCGTCCGCAAGGAGTGTGTTGACAGAAGGGTTCAATCAGAGATAATTTTTGTTCTCATTTCTTCGAAGGTGCAGATAGGCATAGTGTCGTGCAAGGAGTGTGCAGGCCAAGGAAAAGCCTCAAGATTGTGAACCTGAGCAAAGCTTTGAAAGACTATTGTTGCAGGTTTGCGCAGAGTTGAGAGACTTCAACACTTAGACGTGGTTGAAGGTTTGCCGCAAGGAGTGCGCGCAAGAAGTTCTCTGAAGGACTTGAGAAGTTGAGAACAAGCTCAGGAGGAATAAGCCTACGAATTCACTAAAGGATAAGTGAAGGGAAGCTGTAGTTGGAAGTTTGAAGAAGCATTGCAGGTTGGCGTGCAGGCGAAAAATTCTTCGTGGAGGAAGCACTTCTTCACTTCGCAGAATTAGAAAAGGAAGGACGAATTGACGAAAATATGTGAGGAGATTTCATGAAGTTCCGTGGACCGTCGGATCTACATGTGACATCGCGTGTGGTGGATTCGCGAGTTGAAGTCCCAAGCTGTTGCAGCGAGAAATGCGATATCGTGATCCACGATATCCCAATAAGCCCAGAACCGTCCATCAGTGAGGACGCATGTCAGGATATCCCGAGGAGTCAGAGTTCGGAGAATCAGGGTTTCTGAGGACAGGAACCACTTGCAGCTCGAAGTCGCAATCTGTGATATCTCGACGGAAGGGTCATGTGGGCCACAGTCAGGGCTAGTGGAGGAAAGGTGGCATACCATATCGGGGATCGGGAAAAGGTAAGTCTCGAATCCTTTGGCATTAGAATTCGCGATCCCGTGAATTCCAAAATCCCGACAGAGGTGACGGGAGGTGGAAAAGTCAACCCACACGTGTGCATCGGAGTATCGGCACATCGGGGTTCGGAGGTTGGAAATTCAAATTGTTGATGTCTCATGTAGTGATTTCCCGATAGGGAGAATTCCTATAGCAGGGGAGAAGTCAACGATTGACTCACATCGGGTTTCGGGGAATCGTGAAGCACGAAACACGCGACCTTAGGATTCACGAAATCGTGAAGTCCAATTTCCCGATTACTAAGGGAGGTCACTTGAAGAGTTACTGTAGGTAAGGAAAATTCCCGACAGGGGATTAGAGGAACCTTTGAGTTCTTCGGGCCATGAGAGGAAGAAGATCCTGAGGAAGCGGGCGTGCTACGAGGAGTGCAGATGCGTCAGAATATCACTCTATACCCTCCTTCTAAACCTTCCTCAGAAATGGAGGTCCATTATTTCATATAAGATGATGATGATGAGATCATACAACCTATTTTTACCATGGAACAAGTTTTGAAATTTTAAGAGAATATTGAAGATGAATTAACTGTCATTTCTTGACACATCCTAAAATTGTTCACCACTTGATTCATCCATCCCTTGAACATATTGTAAGTAATCATCCTCGGGAGACATGTTCTATAACTAAATTGGCACAACAATTTAATTCTATGACTTCCTCTTTGAATACAATATCCAAAAACCATAGCACATCCATAGAAATACACCCAGGGAAAACATTGATATTAATTCCAAACATGAATCCTCCCAAATGGAATATCTGATAAAGATGTTGCAAAATAACGATAGTGCATTTTCTTGGGATTAAAGTAACATGATAGGAATTCATCCCAATTTATTCACCCATCACATATACATTATGGCGGATTCCTGACCTGTTAGGTAACCCCAATGAAGAATGAACCCTACTCTGAAGGAAATAGTCAAAGAGGAACAACAAAAACTACTTAATGTAAAATTCATCTTCCCCATCTTCGATAGTAAGTGGGTCTCACCTTTGGTTATTGTGCCTAAGAAGAATGGAAATTTTCGAGAGTGTGTTAATTATAGATAACTAAACAAATCCAACATGAAATATTACATTCCTTTACCCTTCATTGATCAAGTCTTAGATAGTTTTGGTGGAAATAAATTCTTCTCTTTTATTGATGGATTCAGTGGTTATAACCAGATCTGAATTTCCCTAGAAGATCAATAAAATACTATGTGTACTTTCCCTTGGGGTACTTATTCTTAACGAGTAGTACCTTTTGAACTATGAAATTCCCCTACTACTTTACATAGGGTTGTCCTTGAAATTGTTTCTGACTTTATTCATGACTGTGTCGAGATATATATGGATGATTTGACTGGATGATTTGACTATGTATGGCGATAATTTTAAGGAAGCCATGGAAAATCTTGAAAATTTCCTTATAAGATGCTAGGAAAAAAATCTCTCCCTTAGTAACAAAAAGTATTTTATGCTAATCACCGAGAGGATTGTTCTTGGGCATCATATATCTCCTATGGGCATTAGAATGAACCCTACAAAGGTAGAGGTAATATTAAAACTTCCAATCCCAACAACTTGAAAGGATGTTCATATTTTTCTAAGGCATGAAAAGTATTATCAAAGGTTTATTGAATATTTTACTAAGATCGCATCAATTGTTGGCTCGTTCATGCTTGTGTGCATCTTTATTAACGTTGGGGGTTTGAATTCCTGGGGTTTGTCCAGAGTTGACCAAAAAAAAAACCCAAGGCATAGGCATATCAATCCTCAGCCAAAGACTAAAGAATGTCTCACCTATGACACCATGAACATCACAGAGACCATATGGTATTTTTTCAATGATGATGAATGACTAATTGCACAAAAATCCATCCAGGTTGGCATTAAGACAATCCATTGAAAAATACTTAAAAAATAACAATGTATAACAACAAAAAACACATTAAATTGGCAAATGAGTAACACATCATAAGACCAATATCATTGCATCTTTATTATCCTCATTCAACCATCACACACGTACATTAAGTACTCATAAATTTACAATAGCAGAGCCTTGATCTATTATACAATTACCTAGTGCTACATCTCATAGCCTCATGTGCTTCTCATTAGACTCTGCAAATATGAAGGACTCGGAGCTATAACCAAGGAAATTACAAACATAGGCTCGGAGCAAGCTCAAATACTTGGACTGATCAACAACGACAACACCTAGAACCATAAACTAGCAACAACTAACTAACAAGCTAGCTACATTTTCGTTGTCGTTGCTCCTTTTTATCTACTTCTCAGTGTTGGCACTCTATCACTTTCAGTTCTTCCCCACACACTCCTATGAATTGCAATCCCACATGATTTTCACCTACATGCATTCCACATAGCCTCTTTGGAATTGTGGCAATATCAACTACGTTTCCATATCATATTCTTTTTTCTCCACATTCCATCATGTTTCCTATAGTAATCATTAAGGGATATTTCCCAAATATTCTTTTCTTGATTGAAGCATGCATGTGGTGTCTTGTTTATCTCTAGCGCACATCACAAAAATCAAACTAGTGTGCATTAGAAAAACTCAAACGGGCGTGCAATAACAAAACTTGATCTAGTGTGCGTGCCTCCTGTCACCCCTCTCACAATTGCTTGAGCACACACGAAACTGGAATAGGCACACATAAATTCAATTGTGCACACACATGATTACCCAAAACTTTGGGTGTCAATAGGCCCCCATCACTATTATTTGGCTCATCCTTGAGCCAATTTGCTTATGGAGTGACTGATGCGATGGATGGAACCATCTTATGAACTTATTGAACGAGCTCCTTGAATTGGTGATCAGGCCCATTGAGGTTTCCCTGAAGTTCCTAGGTGATTCGAACAACCACATCTACATTGGTCATTGTGACCCAAGGAGATGTTAGATTTGTTACTTCTATTTTCTCGATCAAGGGGCCAACAAAAACCTACATGTCTGTAAATTGGACACATAAAATTAAAGCCTTATCGGTCATAGAAGTGAGTAGGTATGATATTCTTTGTTTCTCATCCTAAATGACAACAATCTCCTTGGTTTTATATATAATAGTTTCTATCACAGTCGGGTGCTTTCTTGGAGGAAGAGAGGCCAAGATACTCTTTTATGTTGTGACTTCAACTTCATGTGTGCAAACACTGTCATTAATAGCAGTTAATTCTGGGGGATTTTGTAAATGGTTCCATAAAGTGAATTTATGGTCTACCACCCCCGAAATTTTTTTCAATATGTTCAATTCGACCCGAATAATGGCTTCAGCTGTTGAAACCTTGTTATGTAACTATGTTTGCTCCAGCATCAATTCTGGAATCTGCAAGCAAAGTTATGTATTATGAGATTACAAGAGATGAATTCACTTGATAACCATTCTAATATTTTTTGGTGATGGGATCTCTAGTTGTACCTATGTGTTCTTACAATCATGTGAGTAAGCCTCGTCCAAGGCAGTGATTACTTCGGTGTGACTAGCTAGAATGGATTCATACTAGGCCTTATTTTATGTATGTGAAGTAACCTCAATAAGATGCATTTGTTGGAGGTTTTGTCGGGAATCTTCAATTTCCTGTCACACATTTGATTTTTGCTACAATTGAGACCCGGTGTCTACATGGCTTGAGATTTCTTAGTCAAACTGAAGGTGTAATTGGGCATGTTCTCGGGTGAGAATTTGGTTTCTCTCCCCAAGATCATATATCATGATAGTCACAAATCCTTACAACTCGGTAGTAGGGACCTGTGAAAGGTCGAGCTCTTTCTTGGTCAAGTCAAAAGGGATCATGGAGAGTGGGCTGACACTCAGAATTCTTCTATGGCTAGTTGTCAAAGATAAGATAGTCTATTTTTCCCGTGGTGAAGAACCCAGTGGGGCAGGTAAATCTAGTTGTTGATATACGGTTTCAAACTTCCCCACCATCTCATTTTGAAACATCATATGTCGGGATAACTAAGCACAAATATATTTCATAAATTTGGAGACCTTTCGACTAGGTGTTGTGGAGCCAATCTCTAACTGCTTCATAGTAGTTGTGCATCGTCGTTTACCAAAACTCTAACCAGGCCATACCTTCAATCATTATGAAAGTGTTGGGACCTCTTCATCAATTGGATTTGCAAGTGGTGAGGGAGGATGCTCATGTTTTATGTTGGTATCAAGGTCGATCAGGGGCAGGACCTAAGTTTTGGAAGACTTCTTATGCTTCTTGGCTCCCTTATCTTATTCTTTAGCCTCATTGTCTCTATGAATATTCTCTTCTAAATGGGGTAACCCATACTTCTGTATCTTGGACACAGCAACCTTGTCGCGATGTTGAGCAGTAGCCATGACCCACCTCTATTCTTGGGAATTCTTGGTCCTCAATTCAAATTCATCTTAGACCTCAGAGAAGGGAGGCTGGTAGTCGGTCGGCCACATTGACATGCCATCTAGGATGTCCCTTTCTGTAATATAGAAAGGAAGCTTGGTCTTTTCCTTATCATTGGATATGTGGGGATAAATAAAAACATTATGAAAAATTCATTTAAATTCAAGATAATCAACATACTTTTTGACAAGTCGCTCTTAGATGCAGACCCTCTCTTAGAAATCCACAATTAATTATGTGAACCATTGGCAGAATGATTTGGAAACTATTTCGTAGACCAAAGAATTATTGGAATTGATCTAGGTGGACTTCAATGGCCACCCACCTATTCCAAATGGCTTACATACAAATTTCATCTTAGCAGTTTCAATTTTCATCTTGGCAGTTTGTTTCTAGATTTTCGGTTCCTAAACTTCTGGGGTTGTTTTGAGGCCCTAAATAGTGTTTTTTGGGTCCTCCACAATCACACTATAAAAGAAGTCAGAGTGTGATGGATTTATATGTATTCCTCATATAGAACTTTCCAATAGGATATCGTGCACCTAAAACGGATATCTTATGCAAAATTTACAACCCGGGGAAGTTGATGTACCAATTTACCCCAATGGGGCCCACATGACTTTTGGCGCTTCATCTCCTAGGGTTAGGTTTTTGGATGTCTAGGGTTTTGGAATTCATATTTGATGTAAAAAGGCCTTTGGAGCCTCATTGTACTCATCTTCTTGCAAATGAGCGTAGCCATCACATCTCTTCTCAGAGATAAGCTACCACCATTCTAGCAAGCTTGTTCCATTCTGCATTTTACAGTTTCAACATATTTATTATTTAATAGAAGTCAAGTTTTATTGTATCGATGTTATTATTCACTGTGTCTCTATGTTAATATTATATATCTATTTTTTCATTCCATTCCTCTCATAAATCTGGATCTATGGTATCAGAGCGGTCTGCTCCTTGTCGTATTTAGTGCATGTCCCCGATGAGGTCAGGGTATAGAGAGTTGGGTCTCGAGATTGTTTCTCTTCAAGACAACTACTCTCGCACACCCAAGAAACCTTCCATGGTGGGAGAAAATAAATATGATTGGATAGGAGATCCTTTCAAACTTTTGCTCAAGGAATCCCTCGAGTGATAGAGGAATGACATTATGGATAGCTTTGCACAAATCCTTTGATGGTTGTCGACAAGCGACGCATCTACCTCAAGTAGAGGTGCCACCCCCTTCAAGGTACAAATAAATTTTTATATTCCTATATTTTAAGTTTAAATAGATGTGAATGTTGTAGATAAATGGTTAAACCTTTTAGAAGGGTATTTTTCTGTCCACAACTTTTTCGATAGAGAAAAGATTACATTTGAACTCCTGAAGGTCATTCCCCATGTCAAATATTGGTGGGATACTTTATGTGAGAAAAAGGAAATAGAGGGATCTGCATTATTTGTAGTTTCACCCACTTGGGGTTCCTTTAGGGATGATATTAAAGAACAATACTACCCTATTGGAATTTATGATGATTTATATACAAAATGGAGCACATTGTGGCAGAAATGGTACCAAACAATGCCAGAGTTCACCAATGTCTTCCATACCTTGTGAACCAAGATGAGTATCAAAGACTCTGAGAAACATATGGTACCACTATAGTCTACATAAATACATCTAGACAAAAATGGAGTTTATGTACATTTCATCCTTGGGCATGGCCTATCGATATGATGTCAAAATCAAGAAGAAGCTTAAACAAAAGATGTGGCAGTTTGGGTCTACAAACACCTCACATCAAAAGCAGGTAAAAGGTGGCCCCAACCTATAGAAAAAGGCTTAGAGTAAGGATGGATGGCCTCAAGACAACTAGTACAAACTACAAACAAATAAGGATAATGGGAAAACAAACAAAGACATTGGGAAATGGTGTGAGTTCCACAAGAGCCCCTAGCATAACACCATTGAGTTTCGCTCAAAGAAGTCATTGGTGGTCGAGGTTAAATCCTATGAATCATATGTAGGCTCTGAATATAATTCAGAACCATAAAAATGGAGTCATATCATTTATGCAGAACCCAGTGCCATGATTTCTACAACCACCAAGGTCCAGCCCGATGAACCTGATGAACCAGAGGAAGGTGAGAACCTCTTTCATTCACAGATGTTGGTGAAGCGTACTCCACTACACTTCATCATTGATAGTGGAAGCCAAACTAAATTTATCTCAACATAGGTCATCAAGTGGTTGGATCTACCAACGTCACCATGCCTATAGCCAAACACCATCAGATGGCTCCGCCCAGGGAGTGATCTTCGCATCATCAAACAATGTCATCTAGCCTACATAATCAATCCCTTCAAAGATGAGGTATTGTGTGATGTCACCCCCCTTGAAGTTTGTGATGTTCTTTTGGGCCAACCTTATCTATGATAACATTGTGTTGCATATGATTCTAGGCCTCGTAGTGCTATTATTACTTTGGAAAGGAAAATATACAGGATACTAGAGGTAGTCCCATCTATTTCCATTTCCTTGATCTCTTCCAAGCAATCCAAGAAGGTCATCTCTCACACCGGGAAGTTTTTATTCTTTGTGATTCATGCTCAACGTGAGCGGAAGGTTGCAGACACATCCATGGCCTCCGCAACAGGTCTCTCCACGTAAGAGAAGCAAGTGAATAAGGTCATGGAATAATACAAAGACATCTTCTCCTCACCCACTAGGGTACCTCTATAATGTCAAGTCAAGAACTTAATCGATCTGACCCCCGACGCACTGCTACCTAATGGGCCAATATATTGTTGCACTCTATCAGAAAATGAGGAAATCAAGCACCAAATCCAAGTGTTTCTCTAAAAGGGGCACATCCACCCAAGCTCATCGCCTTGTGGAAGCTCAATTGTGCTTATGAAAAAGAAAGACAGGTACTGGCGACTCTTCATTGATTATCGATCCCTAAATAAAATCACAATCAGGAACGGATACCCAATTCCCTGAATTGACAATCTCCTTGACCAGTTCAAGGGTGTTAAATAATTCAGTAAGATTGATCTAAATTCCGACTACCAGCAAGTCTCAATAGAGAAAACCAATGTATGGAATATTATCTTCAAGTCCAAAGAAGTTCTTTTTGAATGGTTGGTCATGCCCTTTGGCTTGAAAAATTCCCCCGCAACTTTCATGAGGATGATGGAATATATATTGTGGCCTTTCAACAATTATTTTGTGGTATGTTATTTGGATGACATCCTCATATTCAACAAGAACTAGGTGGAACACTTGCAACACATTCAGTAAGTTATGCACACTCTTTGGCAACACAAGCTATATGAAAATTTGGAAAATATCTCCTTCGACGTGAACATGGTCTAGTACCTAGGCTACATTGTTGATGAGCATGGGGTGCATGTCAATCCAACCAAAATCCAGGTCACTCATGATTGGCCAGCCCTGACCACACTCACTCATCTTCGGAGCTTCTTAGACCTTGCCAATTTCTATCGTAGGTTCGTGTTGGGATTCTCCCACATTGCATGGGCCCTTAGCCAAGTGACCAGGGATCGTGGCAAGGAAAAAAATGTGTGGGGAAAATATCAAAAGAAAGTTTTTGATTATTTGAAGAAGCACTTGTGCTCAGCCTTAGTGCTCTCATTAGCCAACCTGCAAAAATCATTTGAGATTGAGACAGATGCTTCAGACTATGTTATGGGCACAGTTCTCACTCATCATGGACATATCGTGGCCTATCATAGTGAGATACTATCAGATATTTTCCATAAGTACCCCACTTATTACAAAGAAATGTACTTGATTGTACTAGCCTACCTCCAGTGGAAGCATTATATTATCAGGAAGGAGACATTCATCCACACTTATCATAAGCCTCTGTAGTTCATGCAGACACAAGGTAAATTTTAGAATGAACACCATCATAAGTGGTCCACATACTTGCAACAGTTCCATATCAACATCAAGTATAATACAGGGAGCACAAACCTCTTCGATGACTTCCTTAGTCGACCCCCAATTATCGCACTAACCATGGTGCTACACTCTTGTAGACATGAGAACTCCGGATGGCCTCAACTTTGTGAGCGAAATCCTGACTTCGCCACTACCTACCTGATGTTGGGCATAAATACAATTGTCATTGATTTTCATCTACAGAATGGGTTACTGTGCCATATAGGCCATCTTTGTGTTCCATCAAGCGAGTGAGAGAAGCTGATTTTGGAAGCTCACTACAATCAGATGGCAGGATACTTCGGCGTAGAGAATATAGTGGCAGTGTTGTAGCAATGTTTCTATTAGTTGAAACTCTGATATAATGTTAGAAAGTATATCAGCTCCTACATGGCCTGCACCATTTCCAAACCAATCATTAAGAAACAAGGTATGTACACCACTCTACCTACTCCTAACAGGCCCTGGGAATCCATATCGATGGACTACATGTTGTGCCTTCATTCAAGCAAGTAGGGAAATGTCTGTTTTTTCATGGTTGTTAATCGATTTTCCAAGATGGTGATTATGGTCTTCTACAAGAAGAGCATCACAGCAGAGGCCACTGCCAATCTCTTCTTTGAACAATTGTGGGTATATTTTGGGATACCATAAACCATCTTCTCTAATCAGGAGATTCAGTTCCTTAGCACATTCTGGTCAATCCTTTGGGCATGGCTAGACACCAAGATCACCAAATCCATGGCCTTCCACCCTCAAATGGATGGGAAAACTGAGGTCATCAATAGTTGATCATGCATATTTTACACATGTACAATTCCAAGCATCTTCTCACATGAGATGAGAGTCTTCCCTATGTTCAACACAATTACAACAAGGCCATACATAGCTCAACCGGCCACAACCCCTTTCAGGTGGGGTTGGGATTTCAGCCATTAGGTCCCATGGATGTTTCATTACCCCTTGCATCCATACAAGAAGAATAATCCCATGCACAAACTAAATCCAATAAAGCAACATGGTTCATTGAAGTAATCCATCACATCTGCCAACATTTTTATGATATTTTGCAGAAGTCCAATACCAAGTACGAGCAGCACCATGATCAACATCAGGTGCCACACAATTTTCAGGTGGGAGATAAATTTTTGTTTCACTTGCAGAAAGAATTCCTTACATGACCCCATTGGAAGCTTTGTCTACTCTACTATGTACCTTATACCATCACCAAGGTTGTGGGTGACAATGCTTTTGAGCTCAACATTCCCCCCTTCCTTGGCTTGAAACCAATGTTTAATGTGGACCTCCTTTTTCCATACTTTCCACCATTATTGGACACCTTAGAGGTAGAAAAATAGTTGACACCAACAGAGCTCAACCTTGACTGTATGGAACAGGAATCATGTTGTCAAAGCAGGCCAACTCCTACACCAAGGCAAGTGGCTCACCCGGGGCCAAATTCAACAGAAAATTCCTCATTTGATGGGGGAACTCAATGCAATGGAGACCATTTATTCCTAATGGAGTAGGATTGATCCAGGTGTATATCAATGCCACACACCTATTCAAACTAGATCACATACATATTTCATCTTGGAAGTTTTAGTTTTCATCTTGACAGTTTTTTTCTAGCTTTTCGGGTCCGAAACTTCTGGAGTCATTTTAAGTCCCTAAACAACATTTTTTGGGCCAGACACAATAACACTTTATATTGAGTTAGAGTGTGATGGAATAATTTGTATTCCTCGGATAGACCTTTCCAATTGGCTATCGTGCACCTAAAATGGAGATCGTATGAAAAAGTTACGACCCCAGGAAGTTGATTTACCAACTTACCTCAACGGGGACCACATGACTTTTGGCGCTTCATCTCCTAGGTTTGGGTTTTTAGATGTCTAGGTTTTTGGCATTCATGTTTGATGTAAAAAGGCATTTGGATCCTCATTGTACTCGTCTTCTTATCAATGAGTGTAGTCATCACATCTTTTCTCAGAGATAAGTTGCCACCATTCTAGCAAGCTTGTTTTAGTTTGCATTTTATAGTTTCAGCATATTTCTTATTTAATAGAAGTCAAGTTTTATTGTATCTATGTTACTATTCACTATCTCTCTGTGTTAATATTATAGATCTGTGTTTTCATTTCGATCTACTCATAAATCTGGATCATGAATGCTAGAGATTCGGGAACCGCGGGGAAACAAACAATGGGGTGCCTTTTGCGTTTGCTTCAAATCCTAGTGGTGGTTTCCAAAACACCATACCCAACAAAAGGATGACACGGATGTAATGAAACTCTTTTCCCTAATCTTGAGAATCAAGGAATTCAGCGATAAACTCATCAAGAAAGTATTGAACCCAGGACATTTGAGTTCCTCCAACACACTCCTATGTAGTAAGGACCACTCCAAGAGTGCATTCATCTTTTCGGCATTTTCAAATGAGCTTGAAATCCAATAATTGTGTGGAAAACCAAAATACCATATTATTGATCTCTGGGATTACCACCCCGCATTTCCCTCTGTATGTGCCAAATCGAGAGTAGAACTTCTTATGAGTGGTTTCTTTTGCTTTAAGGGTATCCGTTGGATCTTCGCAAGAAGTGGGAAGTCCCAAAACCCAGTGCATTGTGTTCTGATCAATAGGGTAGGATTGGTCCAACCATAGGTACCTCCCATGCATCCTAGTGAGGAGGAAGCAAACACATGCCTAAATGGTTATGCCATGAACAAAATGTGGTCATTTGAGCAATGTGAGAATTATGGATTTCCTTAAAGAGCTCGCCCATTCCTGAGTCACTACTCGCTCGATACCATATTCTTTATGGAAAACCTATGTATATGTATCAAATTGAAACTCAGGGAATCAATTGGAGTCCATGACGTTATAATCGACACATTTTAACAAGGGAACCTTCCCAAACTTTGACCCTTAAAACTATACACCTCATGGAAACATGGGATCATTAACTAATTTTTCCTTTATGTCCCTATACTTTTTTCATGCTTGAGGTTTGCTTGAGGATTCCATGCTAGATATGGCGACTATGTTATGAAATCTAGTAACCAATCTAGAATTTAATAGGAGAATTGGATTCAACCACTGAATATTTAACGGGGTTATGCACTTTAGTCCACCAACACCTTACTAAGATAGGAACGGAAGAGCTCTCTCAGAACTTAGGGAAGAAGTAATGAGCTATAACACTCCACTCGTCCTCAATATAATGAAACAATAATGGTTCCTTTCATTCATCAAATGTGGAGTTACTTTTCAGTCCTTTCTGTGAGCTACCAGTACCATCTTCCATCCTAGCTTGCAAATTCAGTGTGTTGTACGTCAATCATTCATTGTAGCCTTAATGTCGAGCTTTCCACCAACCATTGAAATTAACTCCTCCTTTTATCTAAATCAATAAAATTGACCTACTATCAATGACATTAATGCTACCATTTTTCAAAAATTGGATGAAGTTGATGCAGTGTAAATTTATGTCATATCAACCATTATTATCTCAAATATTTTCTTGTTGTCGAATCCTGCAAGATGATGATGAGGTAGATGAATCTGTGCATGTGAAATTTTTATTCTTTGGGGCATCACTCATGCTTCGCTAGAAATAGCAGAAAAACAATCAAATAGGGAAAGATAATCCCCTAGACGTGGACCCATAACCTCGAGCAGTCCACCCTATTGAACGTCATGAAGATCCCACACTTCAGAAGACACTAGGAGGTGAATGCTTGTGTCAAGCTACTACTTTCTTGTTACAATGGCAGCTATTTGTGGTTAGACCGTCATATCACAGTTGATCCGATGTTGATCAATCTGATCACAGGGTTGAGTATGCAGGGACATGATCCATAGGATTTTTATCCAGGAAAAGCCATGGATCGCACTCTAGCACATAGGATCAAGGACACCTATGGCGATGTCGAGAAGCGGATGTGAGGCTACAAGGTATCTTCTATTCATAGTGGCGTAGTGTGCCTCGCCTACCAGTTGATTGCAGGGAAGTTAGTAAGAAAGAACCGACCTACCCAAGTCACCGGCTTTGTAGTCGACCTCGCAGGGAAGTGCGCAGAAGGCCTATAGATGAACTGGGCGAAGTACCTGGTGAACAATTGGAACTAGATTGCAGAGAAGCACAAGATCAATGTTATGAATTCCATTTTAGTTGGCTTTGGATCCTTATCATATTCATCGCCTAGGAGATACAGGAAGTTGCAACCTTCCTTGACATCGAGCCATTTGAACCGTTGGTCGTGAAGTTCAGTACACTTTGGTATTATAACAATATGAACAAATAGTGGCAGTCAAATGTTGTTTTTCATACCTACTATGATCAGCTGAAGAGATCCATCCAGTCTGATCCTTGCATGACTACGAAAACTCTACACCAGTTCCGGCCTTTGATGAAGTTCAACACAGATCAGCATTTCATTTATATTACAGAGCGCACCGATGAACATAAGCAACAACTTTAGTCCTACTACAATATGATGGAGGAGGACTTGGAGGAGATTACTAAGGAATGGTTCGTTGACCTCCTTATCCCCGCCAACCCCATAGAGATATCCGACATCGAAAGCCCAAAAAATACACGGGATACACCTAGACCTAGCAGGACAAAGAATACCAAAGAGGTCCAAGGATTATATAGTGCATATGTGAAGACTACTACCATATCACTAGAGCAAGGAGGTGATGGCGACAAGTTAGATGAAAAAGCAGTAGAACAAAATCAAGGAGACGAGGTTGATCCCATGAAGAAGAGGAAGGGATATCCTCTGAAACCTTCTTCCTGAAAGAAATCGAAAGCCTCCATGACCAAGATGTAGATTGTCCTCACCTCCGACAAATTTGACTTCCTCATAGCAGCCCTGAATGATGCTTCATTGGAAATAGCAGAAAAACAAGAGGCCAAGCAGAAAGCAATGTACAGTCCATCAGCACAATCTACACCCAAATTAAGAGCACTGGAGTTGTAGCTCTAAGAGGTGAAGTATGAAGCCAAAATGATACAGGAACAGTTGAAGCTCCTATCAGTTGTGGAAAGAATGAAGAGATCTCAAGGGAAATGCATCACCCATCAATAGATTCACGCTATTCAGAGTAGAGTTATGGAAGTAACTCAGAGACTAGAACCTGTGCAAGATAAGGCCTACCAATTTTTCACATAAGTTGAAGGTCAAGGAGCAGAACTAGAGCAGGTTGTTAATGCAGTTGAACAACGCCTGGAAGGACCTGTGAATGATGCAGTCATCCAAGAGTTTGTAGAACAAGAGGTCGTAGCACAACAACAAGTCGAAGCAGCTTGAGGCTTTCGAAGTAGAACTTCCTACATTATAGTGACTCGGGATGAATCACAGGTGATTGTTGGGGGCCTGTTGGCCCTCGACCAAGTTTTGAGAGATCCTTGTTCAAGTTTGACCATTTTGGACTTCGAAAACCTGTCAAAGGCGAAGCACAAGACAAAGCAGAGATCACGGTATCTCAGCCCCTTTTTGGGTCCTTTTTGGGATTTGGGAATATGTAACGAGTATGGGAATGTCAGCCCATGGGTTTACCCATGCTTAGGCCTATTTCGTAATATATAAATAGATGTCTAGGCGATGTAAGAAAGAAGATAGAGAAGAGGTATCTATGTGATGTTGTGCTAAGTGCAAGTGTGGCTTGTAAATTCTTTGTACATATTGTGAGAGACTTGCAGAGCTAAGTGCAAGTGGTTGTAACAGATTGTGAAGGGATTTGTGCTATAATGAAAGGAAGGAGGATCTAGTGAGGTGCCCAGATCTCCTGTCCTGTGCGGAGTAAGGTTTTTGTGGCTCTTTTTGGCCCTTGACCAAGTTTTGAAGAATACTTGATCATATTTGATTGTTTTTGGGACTGCGACAGCTTGCCAAAGATGGAGTGCAATGCAAAGCGGAAATTAGGGAAGCAAGACCTATTTTTGGGTCCCTTTTAGGGTTTTGGGTTGATGTAAAGGGAAAAGGGATGTCGGGCCGTGGGTTTACCCACGCTTAGGCCCATTTTGTAATATATAAATAAATACTTAGGCAATGTAAGTAAGTAGTAGTAGTACATATATGTGATGTATAGCTAAAGGCTTAGTGCTAGTAGATGGATCTGTGTGATTGGATGTATATTGCAAGTGCTATGTGCATGATTGTAAGGAGATTGAAAAGCTAAGTGCAAGTTGTTGTAGTTTTGTGTTGAAGTGCAAGGAAGAAGGATCTAGCGAGTTGCGTAGATATTTTGTCTTGTTCGAAGTAAGGGTCACTGAAGCTCTGTGTTGTAACTGCTTGATCGGGATAATATAAAGAAGAAGACTTTGTGGATGTAGCCCTAGGGTGGGGGTGAACCATGATAACTTTGTGTATTGTGCTCTGTTCTTTGACCTAATGTGTTTATCTCCTTCTTAGCCAAGTACTTTCTGTGATTAAATAGATCTAGTTATGCTCTGTGCTTATGATATATGAATGAATGTTAGATCTGATATATAAGTTTCTTAGTGCTTGATCTACTGAATCTAATCTATATTTATGTAGCTAAGTACTGAATCATATTTAGTGTAAGTATTCACTGTGATGCTCTGTGCTATCTGTGAAGTACCATAAGGGTTAAATATTGATGAATGATCTATGTTAAGTGCCCTGTAAAAGATATAATCATAGATCGGTGTCCCAACTAAGGTTGCAGACATCTGAGTCCTGCAACCACCCCTACCTCTACCTCAAGTGAGACTTCATCTACTTCGTAGGTGTTGCCAAAAGGGCCCATAGTTAGGGTTTTGTTGGTGCGCTCTTGAGCATTGAACCCTAGGTCTGCCCCTGTGCCAACAAATGTTTCCATTGCCGGGACCTGGAACTGTAATTCCTAGGAACTAAAGAAGAAAAATCTTTATGCGAGATAGGCTCTGTGCGTAGATCTGTTGCCCTAGTGCACAATATTATACTTGACCTACGAAGCTTTGTGTCGAGAAAGAAAGGTCATATCTGCAAGAAAGAGGTTTATATTGAAGAAAATAAGTGATATCTAAACACTTTATGCTCTAAGAAAGGTAAAAGTAGAAATTTCAGCAGAAAAAAAAAGGGGGTAAGATATGTAAGCTCTAGCCTCTAGTAAAGGTAAGAATAGTTCAAGTTTTAGGTCTAAAAGGTTTGTGCTCTATATAGGTAAGATAAGTGGAATTTTTTTTTTTCTAAAGCATGAATTTAGTTACCCTTGATAAAAAAATTCCTAGCCTAAAAACTAGAGAATTGTTAGATAAAAGAAAGTTTGATATGGATAGGCCTGATAGGAATAGTGAAAGATATGTTTTCATTTCTATCTACTCATAAATCTGGGTCACGAATGCTAGAGATTCAAGAACCACGGGAAAACAAACAATGGGGTGCCTTTTGCGTTTGCTTCAAATCCTAGTGGTGGTTTCCACAACACCATACCCAACAAAAGGATGACACGGATGTAATGAAACTCTTTGCCCTAATCCTAAGAATCAAGGAAGTCAGCGATAAACTCATCAAGAAAGTATTGAACCCAGGACATTTGAGTTCCTCCAACGCACTCCTATGTAGTAAGGACCACTCCAAGAGTGCATTCATCTTTTCGGCATTTTCAAATGAGCTTGAAATCCAATAACTGTGTGGAAAACCAGAATACTATATTATTGATCTTGGGGATTACCACCCCGCATTTCCCTCTGTATGTGCCAAATCGAGAGTAGAACTTCTTATGAGTGGTGTCTTTTTCTTTAAGGGTATCTGTTGGATCTTCGCAAGAAGTGGGAAGTCCCAAAATCCAGTGCATTGTGTTCTGATCAATAGGGTAGGATTGTTCCAACCGTAGGTACCTCCCATGCATCCTAGTGAGGAGGAAGCAAACACATCCCTAAATGGCTATGCCAGGAACAAAATGTGGTCATTTGAGCAATGTGAGAATTATGGATTTCCTTAAAGAGCTCACACATTCCTAAGTCACTACTCACTCGATACCATATTCTTTATGGAAAACCTATGTATATGTATCAAATTGAATCTCAGGGAATTGATTGGAGTCCATGACGTTATAATTGACACATTTTAACAAGGGAACCTTCCCAAACTTTGACCCTTAAAACTGTACACCTCATGGAAACATGGGATTAGGAATTGATTTTTCCTTTATGTCCCTATACTTTTTTCATGCTTGAGGTTTGCTGGAGGATGCCATGCTAGATATTGAGACTATGTTATGAAATCTAGCAACCAATCTAGAATTTAACAGGAGAATTGGATTCAACCACTGAATATTTAATGGGGTTATGCACTTTAGTCCACCAACACCTTACTAAGATAGGAATGGAAGAGCGCTCTCAGAACTTAGGGAAGAAGTAATGAGCTATAACACTCCACTCGTCCTCAATATAATGAAACAATAATGGCTCCTTTCATTCATCGAATGTGGAGTTACTTTTCAGTCCTTTCTGTGAGCTACCAGTACCATCTTCCATCCTAGCCTGCAAATTCAGCGTGTTGGACGTCAATCAGTTGTTGTAGCCTTAATGTTGATATTTCCACCAGCCATTGAAATTAACTCCTCCTTTTCTCTAAATCAAGAAAATTGACCTACTATCAATGACATTAATGCTACAATTTTTCAAAAATTGGATGAAGTTGATGCAGTGTAAATTTTTGTCATATCAACCGTCATTATCACAAAGATTTTATTGTTGTCGAATCCTGCAAGATGATGATGATGTAGATGACTCTGTGCATGTGCAATTTTTATTCTTTGGGGCATCAAGCATGCTTCTCTAGAAATAACAGAAAAACAATCAAATAGGGAAAGATAATCCCCCAGACATGGACCCATAACCTCGCCCAGTCCACCCTGTTGAATGTCATGAAGATCCCACGCTTCGGAAGACACTAGGAGGTGAATTCCTGTGTCAAGCTGCTACTTTCTTGCTACAATGGCGGATATTTTTGGTTATACCATCGTATCATAGTTGATCCGACGCTGATCAATCTGATCACAGGGTTGAGTATGCAGGGACCTGATCCACATAATTTTTATCCAGGAAAATCCATGGATCACGCTCTAGCACATAGGATCAAGGACACCTATGGAGATGTTGAGAAGGGGACGTGAGGATACAAGGTATCTTCTATCCATAGTGACGCAGTGCACCTCGCCTACCAGTTGAATGCAAGGAAGTTAGTAAGAAAGAACCGACCTACCCAAGTCACTGACTTTGTAGTCAACCTCGCAGGGAAGTGCACAGAAGGCCTACAAATGAACTGGGCAAATTAACTGGTGAATCAATTGGAACTAGACTGCAAAGAAGCACAAGATCAAGGTTATAAATTCCATTTTAGTTGGATTTTGATCCTTATCGCATTCATCACCTAGGAGATACAGGAAGGTGCAACCTTCCCTGACATCGATCCATTTGAGCCATTAACCGCGACGTTTAGTACACTTTGGTATTCTAGCAATATGAACAAACAGTGGCAGTCAAATGTTGTTTTTCATACCTACTACGATCAGTTGAAAATATCCATCCATTCTAAGCCTTGCATGACTACGAACACTCTACACCAGTTCCGGCCTTTGATGAAGTTCAGCGCAGATTGACATTTCATTTATATTACAGTGCGCACCGATGAACATAAGCAATAGCTTCAGTCCTACTACAATATGATGGAGGAGGACCTGGTGGAGATTACTAAGGAATGGTTCACTGACCTCCTTATCCCCACCAACCCCACAGAGATATCTGACATCGACAGCCCAGAAACTGCACAAGATAAAACTGGACCTAGTAGGACAAAGAAGACCGAAGAGGTCCAAGGATTATACAGTGCATCCGTGAAGACTACTTACATATCACCAAAGCAAGGAGGTGATGGTGAAGAGTTAGATGACAAAGAAGTCGAACAAAAGAAAGGAGATGAGGTTGATCCCCTGAAGAAGAGGAAGGGTTTGCCTCTGAAAACCTTCTTCTCAGAAGAAATCGAAAGCCTCCATGACCAAGATGTAGATTGTCCTCACCTCTGACGACTTTGACTTCCTCATAGCAGCCCTGAATGATGCTTCGCTGAAAATAGCAAAAAAACAAGAGGCCAAGCAGGAAACATGTACAATCCATCCACCCAGTCTCCACCCAAATTAAGAGCACTGGAGTCGCAGCTCTAAGAGACAAAGTATCAAGCCAAAATGATACAAGAATAGTTGAAGCTCCTGTCAGCTGTGGAAATAATGAAGAGATCTCAAGAGAAACGCACCGCCCATCAATAGATTCACGTTATTCAGAGTAGAGTTATGGAAGTAAATCAGAGACTCCAACCCATGCAAGATAAGGCCTACTAATTTTTCACATAAGTTGAAGGTCAAGGAGCAGAACTAGAGAAGGTTGTTAATGCAGTTGAACAACACCTGGAAGGACCTGTGAATGATGTATTTATCCAAGAGTTTGTTGAACAAGAGGTCGTAGCACAGGAACCAGTCGAAGCAACACGAGCCAAGCTCGAGGCTTTCGAAGCAGAACTTCCTACATCAGAGTGACTCGGGACGAGTCATAGGTGAGTGTTGGGGGCATGTTGGCCCTCGACCAAGTTTTGAGAGATCCTTGTTCAAGTTTGACCATTTTAGACTTCGACAATCTGTCGAAGGCGGAGCACAAGACGAAGCAGAGATCGTAGGATCTCAGCCCCTTTTTGGGTCCTTTTTGGGATTTGGGAATATGTAACGAGTATGGGAATGTCATCCCATGGGTTTACCCATACTTAGGCCTATTTTGTAATATATAAATAGATGTCTAGGTGATGTAAGAAAGAAGAGAGAGAAGAGGAATCTATGTGATGTTGTGCTAAGTGCAAATGTGGCTTGTAAATTCTTTGTGCATACTGTGAGAGACTTTCAGAGCTTATAAGTGCAAGTGGTTGTAACAGAATATGAAGGGATTTGTGATATAATGCAAGGAAGGAGGATCTAGTGAGGTGCCCAGATCTCCTGTCCTATGTGGAGTAAGGTTTTTTTGGCTCTTATTGGCCCTTGACCAAATTTTGAAGAATACTTGGTCATATTTGATCATTTTTGGGACTATGACAGCTTGCCAAAGATGGAGTGCAACGCGAAGTGAAAATTAGGGAAGCAAGACCTATTTTTGGGTCCCTTTTAGGGTTTTGGGTTGATGTAAAGGGAAAAGGGATGTCGGCCAATGGGTTTACCCATGCTTAGGCCCATTTTGTAATCTATAAATAAATACTTAGGCAATGTAAGTAAGTAATAGTGGTACATATATGTGATGTATAGTTAAAGGCTTAGTGCTAGTAGTTGGATCTGTGTGATTGGATGTATATTGCAAGTGTTTTGTGCATGATTGTAAGGAGATTGAAAATCTAAGTGCAAGTTGTTGTAGTTTTTTGCTCAAGTGCAAGGAAGAAGGATCTAGCGATCTACACAGATCTTATGTCCTATGTGAAGTAAGGGTCACTGAAGCTCTGTGTTGTAACCACTTGACCGGGATAATAAAAAGAAGAAGACTTTGTAGACATAGCCCCAAGGTGGGGGTGAACCACAGTAACTTTGTGTATTGTGCTCTGTCCTTTGACCTAATGTGTTTATCTCCTTCTTAGCCAAGTACTTGCTATCATTAAATAGATCTAGTTATGCTCTGTGCTTATGATATATGAATGAATGTTAGATATGATATATAGGTTTCTTAGTGCTTGATCTGTTGAATCTAATCTATATTTTATTTGGCTAAGTATTGAATCATATTTAGTCTAAGAATTCACTACAATGCTCTGTGCTATCTACGAAGTACCATAAAGGTTAAATATTGATGAATGATCTATGCTAAGTTCCATGTAAAAGATATAATCATAGATCGGTGTCCCAGCTAAGGTTACAGACATCTGAGTCCTACAACCAACCCTGCCTCTACCTTGGGTGAGACTTCATCTGCTTCGCAGGTGTTGCCAAAAGGGCCGGTACTTAGGGTTTTGTTGGTGCACTCTTGAGCATTGAACCCTGGGTCTGCCCCTATACCAACAAATGGTTCTGTTGCCGGGACCTACAACTGTGATTGTTGGGAACCAAAGAAGAAAAAACTTTGTGTGAAATAAGCTCTGTGCATAGATTTGTTTCCCTAGTGCGCAGTATTCTACTTGACCTACAAAGCTTTGTGTCGAGAAAGAAAGGTCAGATCTGAAGGAAAGAGGTCATATCTGTGTTGGTCACTATAATTGCTTAATTAATTTCAAACAACCAAGTGAAACATAAATTATCAACCCAGGGAAGTCTTTTGTTTCAAAGATAGCTGCGCACTATATATGCTCAATTCCAAAAGCACTTAGTGTTGTAGTAAGGA